>PUHP01001534.1:0-10562 GCA_006783085.1 Colletotrichum shisoi | reverse complement strand
TTATTATTAGTTATTTTAAAATTTATTTATTTAGTAGTTAGTATACTAAGTCTTAATAGTAAAAATATATAACAAAGTATACTAGCATAGTAAAAATAACTTAAATTTTTACTTACTTTAACTTAATAAGGGTATAAAGAAGAAAAAAAAGGAAAATAATAATAGGTAGAGTAGAATTTTACTTATATACGACTTATAATACCTTTAGCTACCCCCTTACCTATTTTAAAAAGTATTATATAATAAAAGTAAAGCTAGTAATAAAAGTAATATAATATACTATAATATTTCTATTCTTAATTATACTTTTTTATTAATTATATAAGTACTTAAGGAATTATTTTTAAAAGGCTATTATGCGCTAGTATAAAGGATTTAATTACTTAATTACTTAAATAATTAGGAGGTATATTATAGGAATATCTTTATATATTAGAAGCTCCCTAAATTAGTCTTGTTATATACTCCTTTACGTGCTTATATGTATATAACTAGTAGTATTTTATTCCCTTTCTTATTTCTAGAATTAAGCATCTTTCTCCTATATTCTCCTATGCCTTACTGTGTGCTCTAACTCGTGACATTATTTACTCCAACATCTACCGGGAGGATGATCGCCCTGAGTGTGGGTTGTCCCTAAGCATCTCGTGTGTCCTTGACAAACCGCTGACGTACATCAAACAGACCGTCGTGGTAACAGGGTTCTCATTGGAATCTGCTGCATGAACATCTGTGTGTATCTCCTTGCGAAGCTTTTCTACATGTGGTGCAACAAGAAGAGGGAGAAAGAATGGAACGCCATGACGGAGGAGGTGAGTATCGGTTCTCGCCCCAATGGTGCCATCATCACTGACATCAACTCAAGCAACAAATTCACTACCTCGAGACTACAAAGGACCAAGGCAGCGCCCGAAAAGACATTCGATTCAAGCATTAAGCGTTACGAAGCCCTTCGATTGCTTGCTTTTGGTTTACCAGTACATGTGTTCAGACTCTGAAAGCTATCGTGCTATCAGGGCGCGCTCTCAGGAAGAAATAGTAGCGGCGGCGGGTGTAGCAGTGAAAGACGTCACCGACGGCGGCAGTGTCAGCCAGTTAGAATGACTTGTGGTATTGCAGACATTGAAACCGTCAGAAAGATGAAGTGCAATCCCGTTTCGCTGCATTCAACAGGTCGCAGGTGAAATGCAGAGGAACTTTTGAATGTTGAGCGGGAGTTGGAGACGTCCAAAGAGGCATGGAGCCAGTGCCAAAATGTTTCTCTTGATATCACGACTCCCGAGGACCAAAAGAGTGGGGCACGCAGCAGTACACGGAGCTGAGTTGACAATTATCCACAGGAAATCAGTAATAAGATCCCCGCCAATGCCCTATTTTCTACTATCTGCAGGTTTACTCTTGTTGAGACCACAGAGACAGGATCAAGACTGCCTGAACCTTTTGCCTGGTAAGAGCCTACACCAAGCCTCGGGATCAACGACACAGGTTCGTGATTTGCGAGCTGGCTGAAGAGACTTGGCGTTGTCTTGTATGACCCCACAACCAACCCAGCACAAAAAATCAGCTTCATCTTTAACTCTAGATAATCATAGAGACTCCAAGGGAGTGAGAGTTGGAGTTTGTGTGAATCGTACATAGAATTTGGCTAGCAGGGTCATGTCAAAACACAGTCGTGCTTGTTTTCTAGTAGACATCTGCCTCTGGTTGATCATGCGCCTTTGGCACAGTAAACTACTTGGTGTCCTCCAACTCTCCTGGGGGACACCAAAAGCGATTACTGAATACCACGATTTGGTGTGCTTCGTCATCAAGAACTAATCTGGGAGAGTGAACATCATTGGACAAACTCCAGGAGCGCCCACCCACCTCCTTATTCGTCGAATATACAGTTGAGGGAAGCCAGGATAATGCTGTTGCTGGAGACCTTGTGACAAGGGCAGCATGCGGAGACTCCGGCACCGGCTTGACCCACAATGAGGGGGGACAGGGATGAGTTGGAGCTTTGCTCCAGCAATTTAACCGCAAACCTACCTCGGTCAGTGGGAGCCCCTCCGAGATCTCGCGCCTTTTGCTAATTGTCCCTCACCGGGTTTGCTTAAAGCAATTTCCGCAATCTTTAGCATTACCATGGCATTTGCTGTGTTTCTGGGGTACCGTTCCTCCTTAGTTGTTTCCCATTCGACTGTCGGCACTCTATGGGAGTGGGATTGAGTCCCGGGCAACTTCAGATGAAGGATGCGAACAGGCCTCAACAACAGAATCGGTGTCTCCAAGAAACGCGGAAATGCCAAGGAGAGGGGATGTGGAATAACATCCCAACGACCCCGCCGGCGTCTTAACCAATCCAAGTATCGTCAGCCGGCAGTTCCACTTCATGACATCCGTGTTATGCGGGGAAAGTGGATAAGCAACTTCCAATGTTGTAGATCACAGGAAACAAATCCGACGATTCGGGTCAATGTTGCCCGCCAAACAAGCCCGCATAAATAGCAAAGAAGACATCCAAACGAAGATTGACAGGGCAATTTCCGTCTTTCTTCACATCCCGACTTGAGCGGCCTAACCACGAGACCCCGGAATGGTTATCGAATTCATTGCCGGCGTCTGCGCCGTCCTGGCCGGGCTCTCCGGAGTTACAGAAGCCAGGGACTACACACCCTACGTTGACCCATTCCTGGGCACCGAAGGCCCAACTCCAGGCTCCTCGTACCAGGGAGGAAATGTTTTCCCCGGTGCAACCCTTCCTTTTGGGGCAGTGAAGGTTGGAATCGACACCTCAAGATGGGACACCCGGTATCAGGCAAACGCAGGTTACACTGTCGAGGGAAACGTCACCGGTATTTCCATGCTACACGTCAGCGGTACTGGAGGTGCCCCGACGTACGGTTTGATTCCGCAGATGCCCCTCACGACACTCGAAGGGGTTAACCTGCTCGACAACCTCACTTACATGCAACCGAGGGTTGGGCATGACGTTGCCGAGGTCGGTTACTACAGGACGGAACTGAAGAATGGTATCAAGGCCGAGATGAGCGCTAGCATGCACGCTGGCATCATCAAGTACCGGTTTCCCACAGAGGGAGGCCGTCATGTCTTGGTGGACTTGAGCCACTACTTGCCTACTCGGGGCAAAGAGTCTCAATGGTATAGCAATGGTCAGCTGGAGCACGGCGAGGACGGTTCTTGGTACTCTGGATACGGCGTCTACAGGGAAGGCTGGGCTCTTGGTAAGTCTCAAAGTCTTGCACACAGGTGCTGGAATTAACTTTACTTTGCCAGGCGGTGACTTCAAGGTCTACTTTTGCGGGCACTTTGACAGCGCCCCTGAAGATGCGGCTCTCTTCTCCGGGATCTACACGGACCCGTACTGGCCCAACGTCACTGACGTGAAGCCTTTCTTCAACAACGCAACGTCAATCCGCGGCGGCGTCGAAGGCTATCAGTACGCCAGTCGGATCGGAGGTCTGTTTTCGTTCCCGTCGAACGTGTCTACTTTGACGTCCAAAGTAGGCATCTCGTGGATCTCGGCGGACAAGGCATGTCAGTTCATCAGAGACGAGATTCCTCATTGGGACTTGAACCAGACCGTGACAGAAGCGAAGGCTCGGTGGAACAACGAGGTGTTTTCCAAGATCGACGTCAAGACCCAGAATGATACCCAGCTGGAGATGTTCTACACCGGTCTCTACCACGCATACTTAATGCCCTCCGATCGGACCGGCGAGAACCCCCACTGGACCTCGAAGGAGCCGTACTACGATGATTTTTACACGTTGTGGGACACATTCCGCTGCACTCATGCCCTCATCTCTCTCATTCTGCCCAACCGACAGGTTGATATGAGTAAGTGCCGTTACCCAGATTGTCCCAACCAAGACTCCTTTCTGACAAAATCAAGTCCGAGCCATGATCGACATCTGGCGGCATGAGCGTTTCTTGCCAGAGGGCCGCAGCCGCAACCACAACGGCCGAGTCCAAGGCGGTTCCAATTCCGACAACGTTCTCGCCGATGCCTACGTCAAGAAGCTCGACGCGCAGGGGCTCATCAACTGGGCGGATGGTTACGCTGCGGTGCGGACCAACGCCGAAGTACAACCCTACAACAATTTCGACTTCAACGACCCGACGGGGAGCACCAAGGAGGGCAGAGGTGCCCTGGACGACTGGAAGAAGTACGGTTACGTTTCTGTCAACTACGGCAGGAGCGTGAGCAAGACCGTAGAGTACTCTCTGAACGACTTTGCCGTGTCGCAGATCGCCAAGGGCGAGGCGCCCGACCAAGCCGCGACCTACCTGAACCGTTCCGCGTAAGATATACCCCGTCGCACCGGTAGGCCTGTTGTTTTACGCATGCTGACAGAAGAAGAGGTTGGCAGAAGATCTGGATCAAAGACGCCGCGGCTTTGAACTTCACCGGGTTCCTCGCCCCTTTGCAAACCAACGGCTCAGTCCTCGCGGGCTACAGCCCGCTCGAATGCGGAGAATGCAACTGGCAGGCCATCTCCTACGAGGGCACGCCCTGGGAGTACAGCTTCACCGCGCCGCATGACATGTCGACCCTGATATCCCTGATGGGCGGGCCCGACGACTTCGAGCGCCGCCTCGACACGAGCTTCGTCCCCGGGTTGGCGGAGCAGGACCAGGGGAACAACGGCATAGGAAGCATGATCTACAACCCGGGGAACGAGCCCAGCTTCATGACGCCGTTCCTCTACAACTACGTCGGGCGCAGGCAGTGGAAAAGCGTGATGCGGAGCGCGTCCGTCGTCGACGAGTACTACCACGTGGGCGCGAGCGGGATCCCCGGCAACGACGACGCGGGAAGCATGAGCAGTTGGCTCGTGTGGAACATGCTTGGCTTGTACCCGGTTGTCACGCAGCCTGTTTACCTCGTCCTGTCACCCCGGTTCGAAAACACCAGCATCAAGCTGGGCGAGGCAGGCGGCACGTTGCGGGTTACCGCCACGGGGCTCGAGCAGGGGCACTACGTCCAGAGTCTCAAGGTCAACGGCAAAGTGTGGGATAAGAGCTGGGTCACGCACGAGGATCTTCTGGGGCCCAACAACGAGGGGGGCTTGCTCGAGTTTGTGCTGGGCTCGCAGCCACAAGAATGGGACTCGGGCGAGTTGCCGCCCAGCCCGGGTGCCTTGTAATTAATATTAGTCTTCGCTCTGCAGCTTCAATAGTGCTTGGCTATGCAGAATGCAGAAAAGAAAAGTGACGACGCCACAGAAGAAACCAGCAAAAGTCACTCAGGCGGATGACCGCCGTAGCCGATTTCGCCTCCTCCCCTTGAGAAGAACATTGCGGGATCGACCGCCGTGAGTGAAGTGACGAACCCCTGCGCGAAAGTTGGCACATGTTCCTGGATAGGTATGGTTGGTTTCTTGCCCCGCGACTATATATCTCCAAACTCCAAATATCAGGGTGCGTCGCCATTTGTCTTGTAACATCAACCCAACCAAACAACAGCCTGGCCGATCATCGGACTTGGAACAGAGGGCTGCACTTACCATCCAGTTTCATTCACCAGATTTCCCCGCCAGGCGCTTCCGGTCCCCTTTGTTCTTGTACGGTGTCGACATTTGCCTCTTCGTTGGCCGCAAGGCGTCGATTGCGAACCTCAACATGGCACGTCGTTCATCAGCAGACCCAACATCCAACGACGAGACGGAGGCGGAGCCGCTGTTGGGCACATCGTTCGAGGAAGAGAGTCACCAATACGCTTCATCGAACCGTACCCCTGATTCAGACGACGTCGGTGGCCCAGGACAGGATAAGCTAGCCTTCAGAATGGCCGCCGCGGCCTGGTCATTTGTTGTCTTGGGACTCTTCGTCTCGACGATCGGCGTCACCATCCCTCACATCCAGGAAGACTACCGCCTCACCGATATCCACGTGTCTGCGATCTTCCTCGTCGGCCCCGTCGGGTACTGTCTCGCATCATCGCTGAGCAATCGGGTTCATCTCAGATTCGGCCAGAGAGGGATTGCCGTGCTTGGCCCAGCATGCCACCTCCTCTACGCGGTCACTGGCGCGCTGCATCCTCCATTTCCGGGGTTCCTGCCGGCCACTGGCGTTGGGTCGCTCGGCGTGGGGCTGCTGGACGGATCTTGGTGTGCCTGGGTCGCCGGGCTTGAGAGTGCAAACACGCTGTCTGGTATTTTGCACGGCTCCTTCTCGGTGGGAGCAGCCATATGTCCGTACCTTGCTGGCATCATGCTCTCTGCAAACGACGGACTTTGGTATCAGTGGTTCTATGTACTAGTAAGTTGCTTCTTGGTGGTCATCCAACGAACGCAGGATGGTCATTGGTGTTTGGCTAACAATTCATCTCAGTCCATCGCATCGGCCCTTGAGCTTCTTATTTTATGCTTGGCGTTTAGGCGCGAGGACTCAAAGAGATACCATAGCAGCAAAGGCTACTCGGCGCCCGGAGCTACCAACGACAAAACAAACCAGCGAGAAGTCCTGAAATACAGCGCAACGTGGGTCTACGCGGCATACCTACTCGCAGACGTGGGTACCGAAAGCACGGTATCCGGCTGGGTCGTGGCTTTCATGCTGCGCGTTCGGAATAACAGCACGTACGCATCGAGTATCTGCTCGTCAGGCTTCTGGGCCGGCATGGCAGTCGGCCGTGTGGCCTTGGGGGTTGTTACGGACAAGCTCGGCGCCCGCCGGGCAGTCGTCTTGTACCTTGCCCTGGCGCCCGTCTTCGTTGTTCTCTTCATGCTTGTCCGTGTTTTGTGGGTGTCGGTGCTGTCCATGTCCCTGATAGGGTTTCTGATGGGCCCTTTGTTCCCCTCTTGCATTGTTCAGCTCGTCCATTTCCTGCCCAAAGAGCTCCACGTTAGCGCCGTTTCTTTTGTGGCATCGATTGGGCAGATTGGCGGGGCAATACTTCCGTACCTACTGGGAGCTATCACGCAAGTGATAGGTCTATGGGTGTTCCCGTACATGCACCTGGCGCAGTTCTCTGCCATGCTTCTCTTGTGGATATTGTCGCTGAGACTTTCGGGGAACGATGAAGTTGGAGAACAGCCTGGGGGGGAGGCTGACCACCCTGAGCCCGAGCAAGACTGAGACGTCATATGCGACTTTTGTTGAAGGACTCGCCGGGGAGAGGCGGAGGATCTCGCGCAGTGCCCAGTGAAGACAAGTATCCCATCGACCGCGAGAAGGCTGCAGATCCACTTTTTTCTCCGCAATATAGTTACGTAACTAGAATACATAACGCAACGATATTTATCCCTATGCTATTTTGTATAGCATTACTACTAATTTTAGTATTAACATTAATGCTGTAATGTCTACCTATAGTTCTATTACTTTAGATACCTCTAGGGCCTCTATAAGCTCTATCTAGAGCTATATAGAGGTCTAGCCTACTAATCTTACTATTAGCTTAACTTATAATGTAGCCCTTTATAGGAAGGGTAGTTACTAGTACCTTTAGTATAACTAAAAATAGGCGTAAATAGACGTACTATATATATTACCTCCTTTTCGGGGTTATTATTAGCTACTACCCCGCACGTGCAGCCTTCTCGCGGTCGATGGGATATAATCAAGAATTGTGACGACGCAACTCAAAATGTCGATCATGGTACAGGAAACTACGAAAAGGTAGAACTAGAGCAGATAATTAATTCTGTCATCCAGCGAAGGCCAAGTATACACAATGCCAGCCATTGATGCCGCGAGTGACAATGCTGCATGATACCAAATTAGATCGACAGATTGCTTGAGAAGGACGGAAACTGGAGGTTGAAGGAACCATGAAGAGAGCCTTAATCTCACTCTCGACCGTATAGAAGCCCTATCTTCCGAAGCTCCCTAATCAACCCAATACTCAACATCAGCCGGTGGGTACCGGAACAGCAAAGCCAGTACGGATGCAGCAAGTCCGGTCCTGAACGCAGTGGAGCTCACCATTCATGCAACCTGCCAACATCGCGGACCATCAGACCGGGCTTAATCTTACTTGCCGGCACCGTTGTGACAGTTACGTGAATTTTTCGGCATCACCCGGACGCAAGCGTGGATTGATTTCCTCACGCAAGAGTGGGGGGAAAAAAGGCTCGCTTGAAGCTCATATGCCATGTTACAATCTATATGCCAACACCGCCAAATGAAACCCCAAAGAGATTGAAACAGCCGTAGGAAGAAAAAAGAGAGACTTGGTGTAGGACGACTGGGCCACGTATCCTCCTCGACATTCGGAAGACTATTTCGTCGAGCCCAATTGTGTAGACCCCGTGACCCGCACGTTCTACGTCTAGCTAGTCCCTGTTGTTGCTGACAGAGGATTCCCACGCCCTGGCGCCTTTTCTCGATCGGGTTCGGCTCCCAAGTCGGAATCTTCCAGTCTGGTCCGAGTCGTCCTATGGGTCCCCAGTCGTCAGTCTCCTGGCCATGTGCTTTTTTTTTTTTCCTTCTTTCTATGTCTTCTTCTTTCTTTTCTCTCCGCAATGCAACGGGGGGCGTCTGGCGGAAGAAAAGGAATTCCAAAAGGACAAACGCCTCGGGAAACGTTCAGACGAAGCCCTGCTTCGCCCTGGCAATGTCGTCTCTACTCCAGCCCTGGGACAAGGGGATGTCGTCACGCACATTGTTGTTGCCTTCGACGTCGGTAGGGACAAGTTCCACCTGGACTGCCTTGGGCATATCGGCGCTCATGCCGAACCAGCCGCCTCCGAGCATGGCGACGGTGACGCCGAGTTGCGTACCGAACAGCAGCACGAGCTTGGTCGCGAAGGAACCCATGACGGGGTCGAGGCTCGAGATGTGGTTGAAGGCGAACGTCGTGGTGTAGGCCAGGTGGATGAGATGGAAGGGCATGCCAACCACGGTGGCCCGGAGCATCAGCATGGCAGGTCGGCCATTGGGGCTGGACGAGGATCGGATCTTCTTGAAGGTGGGCCACATCCATCCGCAGACGAAGAGCATGACGAAGAGCTGCATGCAGTTGCCGACCTGGTTCAGGGTCGCGTTCATGACGCCGCTGCTGGAGTGGCTGGGGGCGCCTCCGTACGTTGACATGCCGATACCTGCCGTGTTGGTAAGATGCGTGGCACCCAGGATGATCTTCTCTGTCCAGCGCTTCGGTGAGCCGGGAAGGATTATGTTCCTGTACGGTTTACCATGTCAGCGACTGCGAGATTCGGGGAATAATATTGCCGAGGCCTCTTACGTTTCGTAGACAATACCGATCAGCGTCAACGACAGGCAGGCCAAGCTGCCCGCATTCGTCATGATGCTGAGTTGGTTAGGGAGCAGCGGTTCGTCTCTCTTGATGATTAAGTAGATGTCGGCGACGAATCGCATGAAGAAGTGCGTGACGAGAAGGGGCCAGCAGACCATGCCCTTCTTTCCATGCTTCCAAGTGATCCAGCCCGCAGGCGGGAGTAGTAGGGCGTAGATCACTAGCTCGGCATAGGCGAGGTTGACGACATCGCTAGAGACCGGCGGGAGGTTCGGGATCGCCTCTCCAGCCATTTTGAGTAACGAGCTGTATTGATGCTGATATTCGAGTTGGCAAGCGTGGTTGGTCGGTTCGAAGGTGGGCTCGATGTGATCGGGGCGGGGTGTGGCTTGACTTGGGTTGGGTATGGATGGGAAAGTCCAACAATTGGGGTCCAGGGGCGTCTTCTTGCTCGACCAGGTGCACAACGTTAGGCCAGATTGGAGTGAAGACTCTTGTTGTCAGTTAGCTGCTGTATCTTCGACTGATCATAATTGTGATATCGCGTTCGATGGAGGACTATTAAAAGAAAACCCCTATGTCTGGGTCGAGTCATTGACCATGACGAATGTTTTAGGCCAAAACGAGGTCAGGATGTATATCCCAAGTAGATTACGGATACCGCTGCGATTGACAACCCGGTCTTCGTGTTGTGGTGCACTGCACTGCACAGCCTAGGGGGAGAGAGAGAGAGAGAGAGGACTCTGCACCGCAACTCCGGCCGGGAAGAGGCAGCGAGACCGAAACCGAGACCGATTTCTCGTCGCGGACGGGTAACCCCGAGTGGAGCACTCCGTCTACTACGAGTACGGAGTGGGCTTGATACAGTCAGGGGCATCCAATCAGCGAGTGCAGGCCACCTACACCCGGCCCAACATGCCAGGGGTGTGCCCTGGCATCGACTCCACGATGGACAGGGTTGTAAAAAATACTAGTAGTATTTAGTATACTAATACTAAACTTAAGTAAGTCTAGTATTAGTACTAGGTTTTAGATACTAGGCCTAGTATTAGTAAGTATTAGTATTAAGGTAATAAGTATTAGTATACTTAAGTAAGTATTAGTATACTAATTAGTAAATAAAAATAAATAAAAATAGTATAAAATAATATAAAATATTTATAAAATATGCATAAATTAATATATATTTGAAAATTGTAACTAAATACTAAATTATAAGTTAAATTATCAAGCTTATATAACCTAACTAATTTAAATATAAATAGTATAATATAAAATATATAAATACTATTTTAGTAGTATAAACTAATAAAATTAAGTATAAATAGTATAACTTAAGATATATAAATACTAT
>PUHP01001532.1:0-10661 GCA_006783085.1 Colletotrichum shisoi | reverse complement strand
TATTAGTATTATGTTTAATTAATAGTCTAATATTTAATTAACAGCCTGATATTTAGTCTAATTAGCTAGCAATAGTAATAGAGAGGACGGAGATGTTAGATTATGCTAATAGGCTACTTAAGTTGCAGTTCCGAACTTAGAATTAACAAAACCGGGGCCTGGCGTACACTTTTGTTAATTCAACAATTAAGAGTCTTATTCGCTTAGTGGGTTAGATTCTCTACCCTACTTTGCAACTAGCCTCTAGGCCGCAGGTTCGATTCCCCTCTGCAGCAGGTTATAAGGGCCTGTGTAGACAGGGAAAAGGCCTGTGCTGGCATGTCCTCTAGATTACAAACAGACCTTCCAACAGTAATGCTGAAAGGTCTGGGGGGCGTGTTAGATTATGCCGACAGGCTACTTAAGTTGCAGTTCCGAGCTTAGAATTAACAAAACCGGGGCCTGGCGTACACTTTTGTTAATTCAACAGGAGACGACGAGGATGAGGGTATTGCGGGCTTTGCAGGCTTTGCAGGCTTTGTAGGCCTTGCAGGCTAATTATCCCTCTCCCCTGTGAAAGGGCTTCAAGTTGTATACAGTAATAATTAGGGATAAACCCCTGCGGCGATTGAAGTGGTAATTAGTACTAAAGGGTAGGTGGTTTATATAGGGTCTGAATAGCTTCACTTTAAGTAGTAGGCGATAGCGACGGCAACAGTAATGGCGACCTAAGGGTATTTTAATGTTGACGGTTCTATAATTCCTAATTCTGCTAGCGAAAAAGTGGCTAAATTGTAACAGCACGCATTTTACGCACGGACGCGTTATTTAATTTCGAACGCTCCCAACGCAACGCAGTGTATGTTTCGCACGCGAGTCGGGTGGCTAAGCTTCAGCTCCACCCTAGCTTTGACGCCACACCAGCGCATCAAAGAGCCGCTCGACCCCCAATCCCACTGATGCGGACAGCTGTCTCCATAGCCCGGTTGACCCTGACACCCCTGCATTGCGTCTTTATAGACCAAGTTCCAGTCCCATCACCATCACCATTACCTTCCAACGATACGTGCTGTAGAAATCAACAGATCGCAAGACGTATTTTCGAGCGGGGTTAGTAGACTGTGACACGAGCACTCACCTTCGATGACCACGCTCGCCTGGGTTCATTGGTGCATCACTCATTGCTATGGCAGTAAGATGCTTCGTTCCAGTGGTTTTCTTTCCCTACCTGGCCCCGGATGTCACAGGTTATCATCCGGGCCGGTCGGTCTCAGATACGCGCTTGGAAGGGGGACTCTGCGATTCCGGGACAGCATATTGCAGTAAGGCATATGTACTGCCGCAGCAGCTGTTGACATGAAATCGCGGTCAATCCTTATGGTGTAGACTGACGCATTGCGCCTGATCGTACACATTGCCCGGGGCGACATGATTACCCCGATCGAGACGATGAAGTTTGGCGTCAACAAAGAAGTTGTGTATCCAAATAAAACCCTCAGGTTTCCGTGCGCGATATGGAACGGAACAGAAGTGGGACGTGATAAGGCATGCCTTTCGCCCAGCTTAGTTTAGACCCCGTACTGACATTGTCTCTCCATTACCCAAGAACCTAAAGAGCAAATTCTAGGAAATTTCGGAAGGCGGACCCGTCGTAACCTCGTCATCGGAATTCAAACCATTCGTCAGACGGCTCGGCTTCACTGCCGACGGGCTATGTGCCATCCGTTCATTTGGGTTGAACTTTCACACAGCAAACCAATAAACGTTGAGCGAGGATCCGGTTGAATGACTTGCCCCATCGCTAACCAAACGCATAAGAGAAGAGAAGAAGCTAGGAGCGTGCCAATTTGTTCCGAACGAGCTTATAGGTGAACGTGAGGCTCGAGACGTGACACCCGCCGCTTTGGATTTGACTCTTCATTGACTCGCTGTAGTGGCGACCTTCAGGCAGGTTCCTGTTGTGGTACTTACTTCAAGTCTCCCCGGCCCTTGGCTGCAGTCCCGGCCGCCCCTCGGATGGAAGACCCTTCTGCGGGACCCATCCATCTGCAGACTGTCACCCCACTTCCGTTGGAAAGATTCCAGAAACAGTCTGCTATTCAACCCAGGAGTTGACTGGGAAAGCCTCCCGCGCCCCGACGCCGATCTGGATTCCAATAGGACGGCACGTCCAGTTCGGGCCCGTAAGACCACGGAAGCAGTATATTTGCAAGCCGACAGGAGGGATTCGGCACAACGCCAAACATGTTCTCCACGGGCTGCTAGGACACCGACATTTATTTCGCAACTACCCTCACCTAGATGGATCTTATACCGACTGCACATAAACCGCGAACCGCGAACACCTCTTGCTACAAACACAGGGTTGTACTTGCCTGCCAAAATTTCATGCTGTGGCGCTGAGGAAACCTTTTCAATGCTGCCAAGCAGGACTTTGTTTGTTGAAGACAACTACCTACTGGAGTACATTAGGGTACTGCAACCACGGCCCGTCATCTCTAGCCGCAGCATCGTTCATATGTGGTCCTCGCACCGGTCTCAGCACGCATGATGTGCTGGAGAGCGCTTTAATGCAAAGAGACATGCATAAGGCCCGCCCTTTTCCCTAACTTGAAGTACACCTGTTTGGACTTATACATGCCCAGTCACAGATGCGTATCTGCCTCAGACGTGGCTGTGGGGAGGTTGGGTTGGAAATGGTTGCTCGACCTAGAACAGGATGCTTCATATCGCGAGGCGATTTTCTCCTCGGGCCAATGATGTGCCAGCAGAGCCAGATCTGGGACTGCTAGGATTTGCAAAACTGCGTGCGCCAAAGAAAACATCCAAGCATCATTTGCTCGAGTAACTGTGGCGGATGGACGTTTAGCTTAATATCGGTGTGTGAACATCGAGCAGGCAGCCTGACGGTGAATATTTGAGTGGTTCGACCATACATCGCATCAAGTTCGAGAGTCGAAAGATGACAACGTTATTGACTCGAACATCAGGCTTCGTCTGAGTCATCTTTGGTTTTGGCATCTCCCTCGGCCTCGCCCTTAGCTTTGGGCTCTCCTTCGGCATCAAAGCCAAGAGCATCCAACTCGCGGATGAGCTCGTTGATCTTGATGACCTTGGCGATCTGCTCGGGCAGTAGCGTCTCTCCGCCCTCCTTCTTGTTCTTGAGGTCTTTGGCCTGCTTCAACTTCTTCTTAAGATTCCGTGCCTTCTTCTCTTTCTCAATTTCAGGGTCGGCCTCCTCCGCCTTGGGGACGTCGGCGCCGGGCTGCTGCTTGGCGTCTGTGATCTCGTCCTCGCCAGCAGTCTTGGCCTTCTTCCTGGCTTCTCGACGCTTCGCATTCTTGTTGCTCGCAGCAGAAGAAGAGGCTTCGGGTTTCTCCTCCGTCAGACTCGCCGCACCAGGAATGCCACCTTTTGTGGTTCGGTCACGGAAAGCTGCAGCCGTGCGGTTCTTGTAGACTTCAACATCTTCGGGTGGGCGGTAGCCGGGACGGATCTTGATGGCTTTGCGCGTGCTTCCATCCGCTCGCTTCGACTCGGGGATCTGGCGCTCGCCCGCGTCATCGGTGATGATGCCCGCATTAGAAGCTTTGGTGGGTTCGGAAGGCATATTGTTGAAAACCTTGGTGGGGTTGGCAGAGTTGGGCTGGACAGGTAGTAGCAATGGACCGGCTAGGAAGCCCGCCGTCGGACTGGTCCAATCGATGAGCTTCAGAGGGTCGTTGCGAGGCTGCGTGGTTCAAGCAGGCTGGGTGCGTAGCTCCCCGTCCGCCCAAAGCGCTCGTTGGTGGCTTTGGGCACTTATGCGTTGCTGGCGGGTGGCAGCTTGATTTGAGCTCAGCACCAGGGGAGCAGAGTGCACGTGCGTGCGCGCAGCTGGTCCGTTTCGCCAAAAGCCGGGGGAGCAGCTGCAGGCGTCGGGGCAGTTTGACGAATCCTGAAGGTGCAGACAAAGCCGAAATCGCAAACCAAGGCGGCGGAGGCCAGGTTTCGATGCGAGGATGCGGTTTGATCAGGGTCTTTGGCGTTTGGCGGGCAAAAAGAAAGCGAATGCGCTTGCCTGTGGGAGTTGAAGTCGAAACAACCCCTCCTGCATCATGCACAGACTACCGTGGGGTCGGGGCCCTCCATGGACAAGCAAGCGTTTGATTGGTCAGAGACAGTCTTCGTCTGATCCGGCGGGCTCAGGAACACCAGACGCGAGGAAGGCAACCAAGGGGAAACCAAAACAGAACCAGCAAGGGGACGTATCGACCGTCATCGTCTGTAAAGGCATGGCAGCTGGAGCAGGCAGCAGCCACAGTTTGGACAAGCCGGGCCACACCTCGGCGCCTTAGAAAGTGCGGTCTGGTCAGGATGACGCCACGTGTGTTGCGCAACTGGCTGGTCAGACACAAAATCGAACCGGCGTGTCTTTCGGTGAGGAGAGGCAGAGAGGTGTGTCGGTACAGTTAGGTAGGTACTTTGGGCGTGTGCCATCCCATCTTAGCGACACCTCACCCCTGTGCTTCCAGGTTTTCCCCTTGGTTTTGGAACTGAGGTACGTTGCAAGGCGGTCCCTCCTTGGGTTTGGAACAGCAAAGTCTCGGTGGTGGCAGTTGACAGGGTGGGATGGGCGACAGCGCAGCAAGCCGTCCCGTGTGGCCTCACTGGTCATTGTAAGTTAGCCCCCCGATTACCTGTTTCAAAAACAAATTGCCCATACTAATCCCATCGACCTCTGCAAGCGCGATAGGCTTGCTGATCAAGCGGCCGTAGTTATTGCTTAAATACGGAACATGGCTTAACATTGCGACCGCGGGTTGTTGCTCTGGAGATTGTTTGGCTGCTAGCTGTTTCCATCATATTAACAGGGCGTAGTACAAGATGAAAGCGCCCGTCGGGCAGCATGACGTAGACACCAGGGTCTGCAAAAGGGCGGCGCGTGCTGTACTACCCATTGCCGCAGAGGGTGTGCTCTTAAGCTTACAGGCTGACCGACATCTTTGTATGCTGTCAATCTCCGCCAGTATGCTTACAGGCAACAATGCGACGGCATCTTCCATGCCCCCTGACGACATGTGAGGGACAAGTTACGGAAACCGACTGATTAAGGAGGTATCGGCCTGTCCTTCAGGCAGGCAGGCAAGCTGGCCAAGAAATACAAGCTTCCCCCCCCGTCAGTCAAGCTTCGTGGCCACAGTCCGCGTTTGCCAAGACTTAGGCGACATGCTGGTCTCGCTCTCATCAAACCAGAAACGACCCGAAGGAGCAGTCAGCGAATGTGCTTCCAGACGACGGTCATAGCCTGCCCTGCACGCTCGATCTTGGGCATTGGCCCCTCGGGGCCTGGCTTCTTTGGGCTGCTCTGGGCAGAAAATAGCAGCTTCCGTCGTCATTGCTCGTCCCATCCTTGAGTGCGGTTTGCTTGAACCGCCGAATACCGCGGGTTTATGCAGGCGCAACGCAAAAAGAAGACTCCAGCTGTATGGGTGTCATCGCATCAGGTGAAATTGGCCATGATGAGTGTCGTTCAACCGGGACAAGTACGACCAGGTGCTTGGCGTACAATGGTGAACCAAGCTAGATAGGTATTTTGACTCTACCCTCTCCCTTTTTCAAATGATACTTACCCATCATCTCTTTCCCCCATTTCTCTTGTTGACTTTTCGTGCCCTCCCTCTTCTCCTTCTTTCCCAGTCACCGATATCACCAATCTTTGCTGGTTGCTCGCTCCTTCCAAAAGATACCCTGCGAACCATCCTTCGCACATCACTTCAAGCTTACGGCGACTTCTAGAAGGAACGTAGGCTAGTCTGAATCTTTTGGGTAAGAAAATCCAGCTCTCATCGCTCCTTCCCATTTGATTGTTTTGATCGTCCTACTCAGTGCCGTGGCTTAACATTTGCCTTTCCGTTCTTCTCTTTCTTCAACTCGAGTCTAAATTACCTCAACAGACGGATGCCCTGCTTCCACCAAACCATTTTTCAATCGGAAGAAAGATTATGAGAAGCATATCCTAATCCAACCATACTTGTCTCTATCAATTCAGCTGCACAGCATATACCGACACCCTTCATCACTACCTGTCATGGCAACAGCCAACGACCCCGGCCCCAATGCCGAGAAAGACGTCAGCATGTCGACCCAAGACGAGAAGAATCAGAATCGGCCACTGGACATCGAGTCGAAAGCAACGGAGGACAAAAGCCAATATGCGCCTCGCAAATTCACTCTGGACACGGCAGATGCTCTTACTCCGGATCGTGGCACAGAGGACATGTTCAATGCCAAAGAGGAGAGCAAGTTCGCCTTCACCCCTGGCCATCTCACCAAGCTCCTAAACCCGAAGAGTCTCAGCGCCTTTTACGCTCTCGGGGGCCTTGATGGCTTGGAGAAGGGTTTGCAGACCAACCGCAGGTCTGGTCTGGGTGTCGACGAAGACAAGCTAGACGCCAAAGTCTCTTTCGAGGAAGTCGCTCTCAAGGGCGTACCCAAGTATGGCGCAGCTGGCAATGCAGTCCCTCAACCAGACCCCAATGCAAAGAACGACGTTCCCATTCCGCCGCCCCCATCCGAATACACCGGCGGTTTTTCGGATCGGAAGCACGCGTTTCGAGACAACAGATTGCCCCCCAAGAAACAAAAGTCCTTCCTCCAGATGGTCTGGATTGCCTACAACGACAAGGTGTTGATTTTGTTGACAATCGCGGCCGTCGTCTCCCTCGCACTAGGCCTGTACGAAACCTTTGGCCAAGCACACGAGCCAGGTGAAGCCAAAGTTGAGTGGGTTGAGGGCGTTGCCATCATGATCGCCATCATCATCGTTGTCTTGGTCGGCTCAATCAACGACTGGAAGATGCAGCGTCAGTTCAACACGCTTAACAAAAGGAACGATGATCGCACCATCAAAGTCGTCCGCTCTGGCAAGTCGGTTGAGATCTCCGTCTATGACATCGTCGTTGGCGACGTCGTCCATCTGTCGACCGGAGACATGGTCCCAGTCGACGGTATCTTCATCGAAGGTCACGGTGTCAAATGTGATGAGTCTTCGGCTACGGGCGAATCCGATCTCCTCAAAAAGGTCGGCGCCGATGAGGTGTGTGAGGCTCTTGAGCAAATGGCACACAACAACGTCGACCGTCCCGACATTGAGAAGATGGACCCCTTTATCATTTCAGGAAGCAAGGTCCAGGAGGGTACCGGGACTTTCTTGGTTACTGCGGTTGGTGTCAACTCTTCATACGGTCGCATCACCATGTCACTTAGAACCGACCAAGAAGATACTCCGCTGCAGAGAAAACTCAACATACTTGCCGATCTCATCGCCAAGGTTGGGGGCGGTGCAGCTCTGCTACTATTCGTGGTGCTTTTCATCAAGTTTCTTGCCGCGCTTCCAGGGAACAACGACAGCCCCGAACAGAAAGGTCAGGCCTTTCTCAAGCTCTTCATCGTCTCTGTCACTGTCGTTGTTGTGGCCGTCCCGGAGGGTCTGCCTCTGGCTGTCACACTAGCACTGGCGTTCGCAACTACTCGGATGATGAAAGACAACAACTTGGTTCGAGTTCTGAAGGCCTGCGAGACCATGGGAAATGCGACGACAATCTGCTCGGACAAGACAGGAACCCTCACGCAGAACAAGATGTCGGTCGTTGCCACAACTCTCGGGAAGAGCATCAGTTTTGGCGGTACTGACGCCCCTCTCGAAGAGCCCATAACTGAGAAGCCCAAGAACAGCTCGTCACCCTCTGATGAAACAGCCGTCAATCAAGTTCAGAACGTTTCCGTTGGCGACTTCACCAAAGACCTGAGTCCGGAGACAAAGCAGCTCCTAATACAAGGCAACGCTGTCAACTCCACGGCATTCGAAGGGGACCAGGAAGGAGAGCACACCTTCATTGGTTCCAAGACTGAAGTAGCCCTGCTCACCTTCAGCCGGGATCAGTTGGGAGCTGGGCCTGTCCAGGAGGAGCGAACAAACGCCAATGTTGTCCAGGTCGTGCCCTTTGACTCAGCAGTGAAGTACATGGCGACTGTGGTAAAGCTCCCTGATGGAAAGTACAGGGCCTACGTGAAGGGGGCCTCAGAAATCCTCCTGAAGCAGTGTACCAGAGTCCTTGACGACCCCAGTGGCTCCGAACTGAGTTCCGTGGAAATGGCGGCCGAGGACAGGGAGATGTTCGCACAGACAATCGACTCATACGCCGGCCAGACTCTTCGCACCATTGGTTCTTCATTCCGAGACTTTGATTCCTGGCCGCCCAAGGACGCCGTCTCTAAAGAGGATTCCAGGACGGCGGACTTCGACAAGATCCATCAGGACATGACGCTCATTGCCATATACGGCATCAAAGACCCGCTGCGACCTTCTGTTATTGACGCCATTAAGGACTGCAATCGCGCAGGCGTTGTTGTCCGCATGGTGACAGGTGACAACATTTTGACCGCGCGAGCAATCGCCAAGGAGTGTGGTATTTATCATCCCGAAAACGGTGGCATAGCCATGGAGGGCCCAAGCTTCCGAAGAAAAACGGAAGATGAGCTCAAGGATATCGTTCCCAAGCTGCAGGTTCTCGCCCGCTCAAGTCCCGAAGACAAGAGGATATTGGTCCGAACTCTCAAGGACCTCGGCGAGACGGTTGCCGTCACTGGCGATGGCACAAACGACGCCCCCGCGCTCAAAATGGCAGACATCGGTTTCTCCATGGGCATTGCGGGCACCGAAGTCGCGAAGGAGGCATCAGGAATCATCCTTATGGATGACAATTTTGCTTCCATCGTCAAGGCGTTGATGTGGGGAAGAGCCGTTAACGACTCCGTCAAAAAGTTCCTACAGGTATGTCAAACGGGTCCGCCACTATTGTCGTTCTTGAAAGTGCTGACGCTTGGAATAGTTCCAACTTACCGTCAACGTCACCGCTGTCGTCTTGACCTTTGTCACCGCGGTTGCCAGCTCTACTGAGCAATCAGTGCTCAACGCTGTTCAACTGCTCTGGGTCAACCTGATCATGGATACCTTTGCAGCACTTGCGCTTGCCACGGACCCCCCCACGCGAAGTGTTCTGGACCGCAAGCCTGATCGAAAGTCTGCCTCGCTCATAACTCTGAGAATGGCAAAGATGATCATTGGCCAGGCAATCTGCCAACTCGTCATCACCTTCGTCTTGAACTTTGCCGGTCGGAGTCTGCTGGGTTACAGCAACTCTGACGATGACCACGAACGTTTGAGAACCCTCGTCTTCAACACGTTTGTTTGGTTGCAAATCTTCAACGAGCTCAAGTACGTGCACCTAGAATGACTTATTGACTGACCATGCACTAATCGTCAATTAGCAACCGCCGCCTGGACAACAAGCTCAACATCTTCGAGAACATCACTAAGAACTACTTTTTCATCGGTATCAACCTAATTATGATCGGTGGGCAAATTCTCATCATCTTTGTTGGAGGCGATGCATTCCAAATCAAACCTCTGAATGGAAAGGAATGGGGACTGTCAGTCGGTCTCGGTGCCATTTCCATCCCATTTGGCGTCTTGATCCGCCTGATCCCCGACGCATGGGTGGCGGCATGTCTGCCCTGGTTTATCCGGAAGAAGTGGGCACCTGAGACCATCTCAGACAAACGCCTCGAGGAGCATCGCAGGTTTGCCGACGGCCTCGAGCCTCCTCTGCGGACACACACCGGACTCCGTGGCCGCAGGGCAGAGTCGCACATTCCTTTCAGACAGAGAGTGCACGACGTAAAGGTTCATGCCAAGGTGAAGATGGGCGGTCACGACCACAGCATATCGTCTACCAAAGAGGGTTGATCGGGGTGAACATTTGAGATAGTCGTAGTCATGTGTTAGTACAATTGTTCGGGCATGAACTTTTCACACAAAATACCGAGACCAAAGACGTGAGGTGCTAGTCAGTGTTTTGCTTCAAATTCCATCATGTGTACATATCGGACTCTACTTGGTATGAGTGCAGTCATACAACAAGCGCACCGTATGTGAAATGCTCCAATATCACGAATCTGTCGTTGGCCAATGGATCGTGGGCACAATCAATGTGCGGTTTGAAGCCCAACTTGTGAGGCTAGCGCTGCTAAGCCTTAGTCATCAAGCAGCTGCTGGGCGATGGAGGGTGGATCCAGTAGCCAATCAGGGGGCATGTATTTCGGCAAAGCTGTTTGCTCCCGGAACATCGCGAATTTCGTCAAGACCTCGCTCCCAAAACCATCCGACTCAACCCACTCTTTCAACGACCATCGCCTCGCCGACCACCACGAAGCACCCTTGCCTCACAACGAGACGTGCGAACTTACAGACGATATTTGATCAAGATGGTATGTTTGGCTCTCGACGGGTCGACCCCTCTTACGATCGCAATTGGCCAATCGCTCACTGTTGCTCCTCCATAGGCCGCCGCACGCCCCTTCTACTCGCAAGTCCCCCGACCCCGACGCCTCCCCTACTCGTATCGCCGAACGATCGGAATATTCCGGCTTCGAATGCTCGGCGACTGATTTCCGACGGAACATATGCGACGATGGGGAATTCAAGCTAATCGGTTACGGTGGCACAGTGCTATTTTCAAGAACAACTTCACCATGCTCGGCTTCGTATTCGCGACGGGCTTTGCTTTCGAGCTGTAAGAGAAGCCCCCAAACAAACGATATTTCGATACGATTTCCGGGGCTGAGGGGGGGGGGGGGGG
>PUHP01001531.1:0-10628 GCA_006783085.1 Colletotrichum shisoi | reverse complement strand
TTTAAAGCGTCAGTCAGTCAGTTCCACACTATAGTGTAAAACTGGGGGGTGTGTCACGAGATATAAGGCGTTAGTTGCTGCCCACGTAACTAACGGCGTCGTTTTGTTACGTGACACCTTTTCATCCAGCTTGAAGACCTTCCCACCGGACGGAGCTTTCACGGGCTGCGAGGGCTCCTCCGTGATGGCGAAGGTCAGCGGTAGAGAGCCGGACCCGGTGCCGGTGGCGCAGATCTTGAGTGCCGATCCGGACTCGGCGTAGAATGTGCCTGTCCACGACCCCTTGGACTGGTGGTATCCTTCATCCGTCGAGCCGGTCTGTATGCTGACCAGCATACCTGCATCAACGTCGAAAGAGAAGCTATACGTCGTCCCGGGCGTGCTGGAGAACCCGGTGGTGGGGAAGCACGCCGTGGTACCCGCGTCGACCTGCTCCTCCAGCGAGAACAGAGTCTTTGGCGCGGGCGGTGGCGGCGGTGGCGGCGGCGGGGCGCTGGTCGGGTTCGGCGGGATGGTCGTCGTCGACGAGACGACGGAGCAGGCCTCGCCGCTGAGGTCCTGCCTCCGGAACTTGGCGCTGCTGGGGCGCGAGCAGACGGCGCCCTGGCCGTTGAAGGCGACCTGGCCGCCGTCCGGCGTTCGCTGGTACGCCATGTCCATGAGGAGCTTCTTCATATTCTCCGCCACCTTGCCGGTCTGGTACAGCTCGGGGTACTCGCCCAGGGCGAGCAGGTAGGCTGCGAGACCTGCCACTGCGAGTGCGGCTGTGCGTCCAAAGAGGAAGACAGTCAGTAGGGGTTCGACCTTCCTGGCGAGCATAACGATTAGCTCCTGATGACGGGGTGCACAATCACTAACCAAAGAAAGTGCCGTTCTTCTTCTGCGTGCCAAAGAAAACCGAGTTGGCGGCACACTGGACCTGGACGCCGGGCGCCATAACGTGGACCAGGGGGCCTCCCTGGGAGAAGGAGGCGTTCTTGCCTGTGTTGTCGACGGCCCCGACGTTGATGATGGGCACGCCGTCGGCGGCCATAATGCACGGGCCACGGCCAGGCGTCGACATCGATAGCGGTCGCTTTTCCGTCCTACAGGAGAGATGGGTGGGATCAGTTTCCATGGGTCTCCCGGACGAGAGGGGATGAAGAGAGATGGATCGGGCACGTACCGCGACCTCCTCCCGGTCGTCGTTTCCGGACGCAGCCAAGAAGACATGTCTTCTTTTATCAACTCCTTGACGTAGTGCTCGATTGTCTCTCGGTTGAACGTGGTCGGCTTATCAACTGAGACGTGTGTCAGTCGACGGCTTCCGACTTGGCAGAAGGGGTTGCCAGCCCGTGGGTTCCAGCAGCCAGTTGCGTCTACACTTACTCGAGAGTGAAAAGCTCACGATGGCTTGGCCCTGCAGTTTCTTGCTCCTCACGTCCTCCAGGATCTTGTTCAACCCGTCAAGCATGTCGAAGGAATTGTTCTCGGCTTTCACAACGACGAGGTTCGTCTTCTTTGCGACCCCGTACTTGGGTCCGTTGACTTTGGACCCGGCGCAGCTGCCGTGGCCATCGGGATCCACATCATTCTCGACGGACTTGTCGGCTTGGGCCCCTGCAAAGATCCAGCGCGGCTTGACGGCCATGCCGGTGTACTCCTGCGTATCGGAGTCTGATGTCAGTTTTGGAAGTTTCACAGAAAAAGGAAGACGAGAAGAGAGTCTACCCACGGTGTTCCAGGTGTGGTACCCGCTGTCTAGGACGTAGACAGTAATGTCGGCCCCGGCGCTGTCGTCGTACGTGTAGCTCTTGAGCACGGCCAGATCCATCGGCGGAGGCTGCGAGAACATGATGAGCTCCGTCGGGGCCCTGTCCTGCTTCACGACGGCGCGCTTCCTGATCCTACCGAGCTTGTCGAGCGATTCCATCCACCACTTCTCGTGGACGTCCTTGTCGCGCTTGCTGTTGGGGACTGGCACGGATGCTCCGGCATTTGTGTCGAACTCCACAACAGGCTCGATGCCGCCAACTTGGATGGTGTGTGAGCCAAGAGTTCCAAGAAGAGGATGTGTAGTTGTTGCTGATCGAGCGGAAGTGAAGGGAGGGGGGGTCAATACATACCAACGGGTCACTGGAGATGGTCGTCTCCTGCGCGGCTGTGATTTTGGCGCTCACGAATAATACCACGGTGTCGCTTGTCACACGGTAGTTTCCTGTGCCAAGCTCCTTATCGAGAAGGGCGAGGAAGTCCTTCTTCTCCTGGTCCGTGGCCCCGTCCTTCGGGAAGATGACGCACGACGTGGGGATCCCGCTCGGCACCGCGCTCGTAGACGCTGAACTAGCCGGACTCGTGCTCGTGGACTCCTTGGGGGGTTCCGAGCTGACGGGCGGCACCGAAGAGGGCGGTCGGTCCGGGTTGTCGGGCTTGTCACCTTCCGACGAAGAGCTTGCGGTCACGGCCGTGCCGGCCCCGACGGCAACTGGCGCCGCCGCCGAGCCCGCGATGGTGAAGAAACCGCCCCCGGTGCCTCCCACGACGACCACGCCCACGGCCACGACGATGGTGTCGCCATTGCTGACCGTTGTGGTCACTGGCGCCGTGCTCGTGGGCGCGGCTGATGAGACGGGCCGGCTGGTAGTGATTGGTGGGTTCGCTGGGGAGCAAGAAGGGGCGTGAGACGTTGTAGTCCCCGAGTGAGGGATCATTGAAGGGGGAAGAGATGGGCGGCTGGACGAGGGTATCACCCGCCCGGTGGATGTTCCATTAGTTAAGGGAGTGGCTCGTCGGAGGAGGTGAACAGCACCGTGGTATGGCTCTCTTCGGAGGTCGGTAGCTGCGACGGAAAAGGAGAACAAGCCCAGGCCTAACAGAAATGAGCGTTGTATGTCGAACTTCATGTTCGCCTAACGAGAGTGGGGTATTTGAAAAGAACGTGTGGCAAGTGTTGCCAAAAGAGTAGTGAAGGGGGAGGAAATATGTGAGAACTCCGCTCAGTCCATGTTGATTAAGCCCATAGAGGTTACTTCCAGTAAACCCTCGGCAAGACATGGTTCAATTGAAGCTTTCTGGGCCATGGTATTTATCAAGGTGTTACAGCAGACAGTAACTGCTGGTAAGTTTGTGGTTAAAAGGGTGTTTTTTTCGCCGATGACTCAGGCCGTCAGTTGGGGCCCATAAAGGTCAAGCGTCCATGTTGATTAAGTGTTTGGATGCCCGTGAAGGTGTACTAACGTTCCCTGTCGAGTCTCCATATCATTATTTTAGTGCATGAACCTAAGCACCGCCGTTTCCGAAATGTAATAAATACTTTTAGAAACCCAGAGCTTCCACTTAGACGCAAGAGGGCTATATACCCACTTTCCCCCCGCAAGACTATTATATTAGTAAGTGGGAGAGAAGGAATTACAGGTAGAGTAAGAAATTAGATAATGGAGAACAGGCGGAAGAACAAAGACTAGGTGGAAGAATCTGAAAAGGATGGAGAGGGTAATACATTACTTGACCAAGAACGTCGCTATCCCCTTCGTCAACAGTGACTTCAATGCATTGCCTAGCTATAACACTGACAATACGCGCAGTTGGTGCAGCATTGATTGGGATGCAGAAGAGCTACTTTGGCTTGGCAATGCAAGAAAACCCTTTGCTTTTTCTACAATGCGTGCGTAGTAGGAAGAGGGCGAAGGAAAGAAATCAAATGAATTGTGTGGGGGGGGTGGGGGGAAACCAGGTGCGACTTTGCATACTGGATGTACATAAGAAGGGAAGAAAAAGGACCAGGAAGGAGCGGTCAGCGTCCCTTCTGCAGGCTGAAGTCGGTTTTTACAGCCTTACAGGCGGGCCTCAAGATTATGATGACTGAGCTGTACAAGAGAATAAGATTCAGCTCATGGAGAGGTTGAGCATACGTTTTCGATTTGTAGAGGGAGCAGGATTCATCCGAGATCCTCGCGGGAAACAACTTCTATCTTACCTTGAGTCGCGATATGCCTGGTATCACGCGTTGTACATTATGGTTTCCCTTAGGACATGTTGACTATTCAAGGCAAGGGATTCCCTTGACTATGGGCCCGTGTTCATTTGTGGCCAAAACAGAAGGCTATGCTATCCGCAGTTCCTTCTTAAAAATCCCGTCAGAGCCAATCTCGTCCCCAGAGCCCTTTGCGTGTTTTGTCGATGTGTGGTGAGTGTTCTAAACCCTAATGCCCTCCTTGGGAACTCCGGCCTGATTTGAGTACTTCTGGGGAGCCTCCTAAGCGTGTACCCAGTGCTCCTCAACCAGGCGAACGCGCTTGACCTCCTCCACATCCTCGTCGGCGACGATGTCCTTGCCCTGGGCCAGGTTGATGAGGCGCGCGCGTCCCCAGTGGACGATCTTGGCCCAGTTCCAGCTCCCCACTCGCTCCATCTCGTTGGTGTCGTAGTGCAGTCCGACCTCGATGCTGGCCTCTTCGAGGGTGAGATTTCCCTCAATGTCAATGGGGGCGTTGGAGAGCTCCGAGTCTCGGTGGCCCTGCTGGTCCACCCAGAAGAAGCTTGCGACAGCCACGTCGAACTGAGGGTCGATCTTCATGCTGACCTTGAGGAGAACAGGCTGGCCGGCGCGACGATAGCTGGGGACGGTGCCGTTCTTAGGAACATCCTCGTTGAGCATGCCAATGCCGAGGGCGCTCTCGTCGTTAGTGCGCTTGCGAAGCTGGGCAGGGGCAATGTTAGGCTTGCTTGTATTCCAGCCGGATTTAAACACTCTATTCCAGAACTCATCGCGGGTCTGGTCGATAGCAGGGGCTTCAATGGGGTGGTTGCGACAGCCGATAACTGTAAGGAGGTCGTCACACATGTGCTTCTGGTGCACTGTGAGCTGGCTGAGGCGTGAAATAACTGCCATGATGTCTTGTTGGTTCTCTTTGTTCTTCATAAATCTCTGCGATTGACGTTAGTCAGATTCAGATTGCAGCTTGAATCTTGGGGTGTCCAAACCGGAAAGGTGAAGTGCAAGTGTGGTCAAAAAGCTTTGTTAAGGTGTAGCAGTGTTGGAGTGATAAGCTTTTTCTTCTGTGGCTCTTGAAGTATTTAGAATGAAGAAAGAGAAATCCTGGGAGGAATTTTCTAAGAGAAAGGACCTTGGGTGTGGTATGTGATAGAAAGCCAGAGAGTTTCTGTGTGCGGTTGGTAAGGTGACTGACTGTTTAAGGGTGAAGGAGGTGTGAAGTTGAGAACGTGACTGAAGTGCATCTGAGAGTGTTTATATTTTACTGCCGACAGTCACTACGCAGGTGCAAATGGAAACAACAATAAGACTTTGCAATAACGCGACTTCCGTAACAGATAGGATGCTTAGGGACAGCAGCTATGTTAACCAGGCCAACTGCTTAGACCTCACTCAGGCGCCTTAACCCTTGTAAGTTCCTAGGACAGCTTGACAATAAGAAATAACAGAAAAATAAAAGAAAAAAGAGAACTTTTAGTTGTGTTGATATTAGTAGAGATAGAGCGCTATAGTCTATTGCCTAATGCTAAGAGAAAACAGGCTCTTGTTCTTCGTGTTGTTCCCTAACTGCAATAGACACTAGGCAGATAACTTAGACCTAGCCACAAGCCCTAGAATTTGGTTCTAACCCATCCAGAAGGATTACTCAGGGTCCAGCTTAATTTCAAAGCCTGTCAAAGTTTCTCTGTACCTAAGTAACCCTTATCAAGGGGCAGGTGCTGTCACAAAATTTCCCATTACTGAGGTCGAGACCTACGAGACTGTTCGAGGAGTTTTTCAACTCACGTCCAGATTTCAACCAGCCCATAAATGCCTTTCTAGGCGTCCCTGTCGATGTCGAGAGTGACGCCCTCATCAGTACTTCTTGCCAGCGTAAACAAACCCTCCCAAAACTGAGAGTCCGGCACAATTCCAAGGTAGGCGCAGATGTGTTCATTTATTTGTATCGACGTACAAAAAGAGTCGAGGATTACAGTGTGGCGTAGACTACGTGCAGGAAACTTGAAAGCCAGGCGCCACCACAAGAAGGACTTGGGCACATCCAACTCCGCTAAAATGCCAAGGTACTTCTCCGTTCGAGAAGGTGAGTTGTCTAGCAAAAAGGTCATTGAGGCCGGAAAATATGTCTTTGTTATGTGCTTCACGTTACTTAAATTTCTGGGTCTCTCGAGGGCACGTGGCTCCCGTTGATTGAATCACTGCCAAACTGTCATAAGTGGTAAATAAGGGCTAAGCGGACCTTCTCCGTTCGAATTTCTATCTGTATTTACTGTACTACCGAACGACTTCGGCTTCATTCCTCTGTAGCTATCCAACGACCCAAATGTTCGTTCTTTCCTAGATCCGCGGCATGGAGCCGATTCGAAAAGTGCAAGTGGAAATTCGATTGTATGCCACACCGGCGAATCCCTTTCCTCAGAGACCCGATGGACTCTAGCACAGCATCTGAAAATATCCCTAAAGGAAAGCACACTGCAATGATTGGTCATATGGACTTCGACGTCGGGAAAACCGCCACTCCTTGGGGCCTAGAAAAACAAACCCAGCTTAATGTCTTACATAACGTCGGAGCTTCCTCCCGGAGTTTCCTCCTCGAGAACAAGGATTTTGTTAGTCTGTATTGGCAGCATTCACACGTTGAGTGTGATCGATCGATCTGGTGATAGCTTCACTTTCATTGTACTGGTGCAGGAGGAAGGAGCAAGTAGGCAAGGGCCCGCCCAGAGTGGGACGGTACTGTGTTAACTCCGATTTATTTCCTTAACGCCGATCTCATAAACTAACAGTCTGGCATGGCCACTCGATTGAGATGAAGGAATAATGCAAGTGATGCTGATTTTCGTATGGTGCTGTGTGTATCTAGAAGGTTGGAAAGTGAGGGAGTTTCTGACGACGGCAGTGATGTGGCCGGACCAACGGAGACAGATTCGCGTGACCTGGTTGATCTATTCAGTCACCTTTCCTTCGGTATCCGACCGGGCATCAACAGACTGCCTTCCTCAGAAACCATTCAACGTTTAGTACCGCTGCTTGAAATGCAGTGTCGCGCACCTCATGACGTGGGCTGTCTAAGTAGCCCCAGGGATGTCAAAATTGTACGTCAGGTACTACTAAGTCAAAGTGTCATTTGCGGTGTACCGTGTCCCTCAAGAGCTCACGTTGTAAGTGCGTTGCTTTGGTCTAGTGGCAATATTCCTCGTCCATGAGGAAGAGGAGCTCAAGTCTGGTGGCCCGGAGATTGTATTAGGGGTATTTCATAGGCGAAAGAATGGAGGCGAGATACGCAGATTGAACATCAACACAAAAACTATCCGGTTTTGTATAATAATGGACTGCTTATCAGACAGTCTACTACCCGTTTCTCATCTTGTTGTGTTCCTATCTAGAAAACAGAATGCAAAGCAGGCCTCGGAGAGGCAGATAGATTCCTAGTCCTCCAGCATCTGCTTGGAAATCTCGTCAGGCGCACGTTTCGGAGCAAAAATCCGAAAGACCTCCTTGCTTGTCGTAGAAGCCGTGCACTTCTCTTCCCAAGCTGTTTCCAGAGCACGGTTGATTGAGAGAATGACACTCCTTGACCCCTGAGCCTGCGCTGCCTGTTGGTCGATGAAAGACAAATCCCGAAATCGAACATCTTCGAGTTTTGTTCCAATGCACTGCTCAACATGCACTGCTCAACCATTTTTACGATCTGCCGCCCGTTCAGGACGTATTTCGCTCCATGGGACCATGATGAGGCGTAACATCAACCTCAGTCAGGATTCGAGCGGCGAGAATTCCGACCTCGTACGGATCAATGCTGGCAACGGGCGTATCTTCTTGAAGCCATGAGCTTCAGAGTTGTCCTGCCTGCCAGTCTTGCGGAAATTCTTGATCAGCTCCGCAGCAGGGTAGAGTTACATCTGCGTAGAAACATTGGGCTGCAGCGAGGTCCACCTGAGACCTTGGAACTCAGGCGAGCCCAGCAGGGTCTCAAGCGCCAAGTGCGCCCTTGGATAGAATGCAGGGCAGTCCGGACGCACGTTCGCAGCAGTTGTTGAGATTCAAGAATTGTAGGAGGCATGGTTGGGGGTTGGAAATTGGTGCGATGCAAGAAGGAGCGTGGTCTGGGTCAGCAATCAAATGTTCGAGTCGAGGGTGTTTGCCAAAAGACAAAGCCAGCCAGGAGAACAACGAAAACCGAGTAAGGTGGTGGGAGAGAGACGTTACTTAGTTATTTTGGAGTCCCACTAAACTTGACTTACACCTCTAGGATCCAGATCAGAACAGCGGAGTTTAAGCACGCCGAGGCGAGGTCGCCCCAAAGGCAACCCAGCTTAGCAATTAGTTGGAGGAACCTCGCGGCTGGCCGTCCGTGCGCCATCGTCTGTTGGGCAAGATTTGCGTCCTCCAGGTCAGGCAGTTCTCGGCCTGATGATCCAGAGCCAGCGCAGATACATGACCTAATTGGCCAGGCACTTATCTGAGTACGCGGTAGACGTACGGAGGAGCCTTTCAAAAGTCCTACGCCTTAGTGCTAAGGCCTCAGGAAGGAGCATAACCCACCCTAGCCTACAATAAAAATAAGTAAGCTAATTAAAGTTACCTATTTATATTATACTTTTTCTTTTTGTAAGGGCTAACTTTACTAGTAGTAAAGCTTTAGCCTACTTACCTAATTATTATAATAATAAAAATACTACTTTTTCTCTATTATAATATATACTTTTACCTTACTTATAGCTCTAATAGATCCTTTAATAAGGGTAGTTATTTTAGCTTTATAAAGCTATATAGTTAGTTAAACTACTAATAAAGTAGCTAAGGCCTTAAGGATTATAAAAAGTAATATTAATTAAACTTTAGCTTAAGCTAAAATACTTAGATTTAACCCTTTAGCTCCTACCTTTTCTCTATAATGTAAATATATTAAAGATACCCCCTAAGCTAGTTAGCTAAAGAAAGTAATACCTACTCTTACTAATCTTATTATTTATAAGGTTTACTAAGACTAATATAGCTATAAGAAAACTTATACTAATATTACTAGTAAAATCTAAAGTAAATAAGGTATTAATATCTTAGTAATAACTATTTATTATATTCTTTACTATATTAGCTTTTAAAAAACAAAACTAATAAGGAAGCTTAAATTCATAGCTTATATAAAGTAGGAGAGGCTTTCTTAGTATCTAGCTTATTACTACTAGACTTTAAAGAATTAAAAGAAAGTTATTTAGTTTAATAAAATATCTATTATATTAAATTACTATTAAAGTAGCAATTATATATAGTAGTAAGTATTTAAAGCCTATATAAAGTCTTATATTTATAAATAATAAAAGAGATACTTAAAGTTTATATTTTAAAGCTCCTTTATATATAATAAAAAGGGCTTATACTACTATTAGTTACCTAAGTCTACTACTAATTATAGAGATTTTAAAGAAGATATTAGGCGCTTAAATAAGTAGCTAAAGCTAGTTAAGTATCTTAAATAGGAGCTAAAGAATAAAATAAGTTAACTTTACTTTTATTAAATCTTAGGCTATAAACCTACTTAGTATTAGAATAAGTAAATAGGAAAGTTAGCCTATAGGTTAAAAGAAGGAGTTAACTAGTATTAATACTAGAAGGAAATACTACTCTTAAAGATATTTTTATTTATTATATAGTACCTACCTAGTACTATTATATAAGAAGATAAAGTACTATCTTATAACTACTACTTTATTTATTATACCTATTTAGCTTATTTAATTAAAAAGCTCTTTTAGTATAGGAATAATCTTAATTTTAACCTTATTAAGCTTTATTAGCTATAAATAAAGTAATTTATAATATAAAAAGGGGCCTTAAAGAGCTAGGTAGTAGTAGTTAAGGTATAGTAGGACTACTAGGAAGCATTACTATAAGAATAGATTTAGGCTTAGATAGAATAAATCCTAGCCTATATTAAGGCTATTATTACCCTTAATAGTAGTAATAAATATAAGGAAGAGCGATAAGCTAGAAGATACTGCTTAGAGGCTCCTTTAGGCTCTACAGGGCCTTAAACTATTAAAAATACAGCGCCTAATTAATATCTTTTAATTCTTACGATGTTGACCATTTCCAGCGTAGGCAGGGGTACTATTATGCCCCTGTAAGCATCCCCTATTAATGGCAGGGATTAGTCTTGGCACTAAGGCGCAGGACTTTTGAAAGGCTCCTCCTGTCAAAAGTGGTGGCCTCGGGCCGCCCACGTGACAACAGAAAGGTGGATCCGGAAGGCTAATGCACAGCCTCGCTTGGGAAATGTCGGAAACATTAATAGGACAGATCTAGCCACCTAAAAGTAGGGTTTTCAGTATCAAGGGACATACCTATAGAGAAAAGGACTATAGGGGTATAGGAATCACTCTAAGGACATACACATTAATATACACAATTACACCTAAACTTTTAATAATTAATAGTCTAAGATATACTAAAAACAGCTACAAAGAAATACTTATAGTAATATATTATCTATTAGTAATATAAAGAAAATTAACCTTTATAAGCCTTTAGACTAGCTCTTTTAGTTTAATTAATTTAAAATAAGGGTAAAGATAGCTAACCTTTAGGAATATATTAACCTAGAGGCTACTAATAGGCTAGCTCTTTTAGACCTCCTTAAGGCTTTAAAACTGCT
>PUHP01001530.1:0-10700 GCA_006783085.1 Colletotrichum shisoi | reverse complement strand
GACCTTGATTGATGGGTTTCTCCTCATGAAGGCTTGGATCCATCCCTTTCCTAGAGGATCTGTATCCCCCATAGCATGAAGGATCCTTTCTGCGAATACCTTCACCTGCTGATGGGTAGGGGCAAGCCCAAGGGCATGCTAGATTCGCACCCATTCAGCAAGCTTAGCCTCCAAATCAATAGAGAGCCTCTGGAAGTCTGCAAAGGCAACATCCCTTAATTAGGTGCCATGAAGACGGTCTCGAAGGGTAGTCTTTGGGATGCCATACTCAATAGATGCCTTCCTTAGACTTATACCCTTTCCAACAGCCTCAATGGCCTGGCTAATCTCAAACTCGGTATACTGGCCTATTAGGCTTAGAGGAAAGTGTATGCAAAAAATGAAGCTATTTGGATAAGTAGTGAAAATGTTGTGATAGTTGGAAGTAGGAGGAGGTGGAAGGTTGGATGTGGCGGTGAGGCATTTTTGGGTGGTCGGAATGGGGGGGTGGTCGGAAAGTGGGTATGTTGACTTATACTCTTGCTTAGGTAGATGTTTTCTTTTAGCCCTCTGCTTACCCCCTTACTTATCTAGGCTTAGCCTACATTTGCGATATTTCTATCAGCCTGCGAGCCTATTGTGAACATCCCCTCTTATCGATAAATCTGAATATTAATGCTAATACTGGTGTTGTAGACTGTTACAACTTACTGACGCCCTCCTAGCTTCCATAAACAACAGCTAATAGAAACAGACTACATATCTACATCTATATCCTCTTTTACTAGGGCAGGTTATTCAAGAGAGACATCTCCATTCTTGTAAAAGTCTCTTTTGACTAGGCTAAGAAACCCTTGAGGTTAAGACCTTTTCCATGTGAACAAAGCTGGGCCGAAAGATTCGGAAGCTTCGCCAGATTGTCAGGCTCTGTGTCAAATGGGCCGACAACGAAGAGGACAGCGAAGTAGAGGAGACCTTCCTAGGGAAACTGATTGGCGACGTGCCGAAGAAATTCAAACCTGTGGAATGAAGATGTCACGATGGTCTATTTTGAGAGGGTGATATTGGTTTCGCCCTTGGCGCTACTATGGTGAGGCTAGTTGTGGCCCCCTTAGGTCAACCTGCTTTGTTGAAGGGCCGAGAGGTAAGTTCGTACAGCATGTCAATCAAATCTCGGTCAACCACTTGCAGCTTGAAGTTGAGACTAACAGCTTACATCTTAATAACAAGGCGAACTCAGAAAGGCGGTAGTGCAATTGGGGAAGCTTCTTGTCTTGCTCTCAGTATATCCGAGCAGAGCCATCACGCTAAGGGAGATATCCGAGTTGTGAGCATCTGAGGGACTAAAGTGAGAGTAGACACCTAGCATTCAATGGACTTAGTCGAAGGCACGCACTGCAACGGTAGGGCTTATCTTTGTGCAAAGCCATTTAGCGTGCGGCAGTATGTCACTCGGTCGATCATTGATGTTGGGCGGCTCTAGCGGTCTGTGTCTGCCTGCCAACGCTCCCTCCCCCTCCCGGTGTCAAGATTATCCCAGCCTACACTACCTGTACATTTTAAACTTATATCTGGGTACAATTTCGACAAACAGAGGCTCCTTCACCTAGGAAGTTACGAACCGTCATCGTTGAACTTGGTTGCTTCCGCTCTAAACTCCCTCCAGTTTGCCCAAGGGCTGCCAGACGAATCCTTCCCGTCTTTTCTCGCCTGTTCCCTTCATATTCTCACCATCTTCCCTCTCTCTCCCTCTTTGTTTCTTCTTCCCATTCACCTATACATAATTGTAGTGGATTGAAACCAAAACTCACACCGCCCACCTCAACCCACACATACACTGACATACCTCGAATCCACCTTGCAAGGCCTCCTCGGCGTCGATTTCGACTTCAATCTCAGCCTCTCGAGATCAAGCCTCGCTTGTTCCATTTCCCTCTCCATCTCTCTCTCCACCATTTCACTCAAACCCATCCACATCTATTAGACGCCACCGACCTTTTTGGGTGTTCCGACAAACTAACCGATATCAACCCAGCGAACATCTCCTTTCCACTGCCTTGTTTTGGCTGTGCACCCACCCACACACCTGTCATCCATCAACACTTGAATGACGAATACTAGCATCTTGGTTCCCCGCCTTCAAGACAGTCAAGGTCAACCTTGAGAAGGAAAACGCCCCATAAGAAGGCCTTACCAAGACCGTCACCCTTGCTCCTTCCCCAAACCAATCGCTCTTATTCGTCGCCTTTTCCGGTTTACAAGGTGCGTATCTAAGCAATCTCCTTGGTTTCATTGAGTCCATCTACCGAGAAGACTGGACTGACAACCCCGGCGAAGCAAAACCCCCCTGCGGACTACTTCCCAGCAGTAGTCAGTCTCCATTTGGCACTTCTACCTTGCCTTCAGCCCCGACTCAGTCAATTCACCTACGTCGTGAAAGATTTTCTTCACTCTCTTCAAGGCTGAGCCCGACGCCGTTGCCGAATTTGTCGCCCAGGTACACTTCCAGCGCCAAGCATAATTCAGTCATCGCGCAAGAAAAACAGAGACTTGGAGCCGGTGCCAAATTGAAGCTGTTGGATGTCGAGGCTGCTGCAGAACCACTTCGGCAGAGTTCTTTCCCGTTATTACGCATTCGTCATGGCACCTGGTTTCACGAACCACACAAGAACCGAGCCTGAGGTGAATGATTCGAAGCCGGCAGCAGAGCCGCAGCCTTCTCCTCTCCCAGAGCTGGCCATCGTCCCATGTGACGATTGTGACAAGTATAAGGGTGACGATGCGCTTTCGGACGCTCGCACAGAACCCCGACGAATTGTGCGTTGCCCTTTTGTAATGGACTTATTGCTCCACGGAACCTGCGCTGACGTGTGTTTTCACAGCTTCCAACTTCAAGCCAAGATGTCGTCAACTTGACCCATCAGACGAACACCTCGAACACGGGCGAAAATGGGGATACCGAGGATACCCTGGTCGGAAGCGACCCCGGCGACCCTGACGAGCTACCTGCTGTCTTTGGCCCGGCGCTTAAAGCTACCGAGGCATCGAGTCGAATGAAACGGAAGCGGGAGATCAGTATCGGAGAATCGCGTAGAAATGTCGCACGAGAGAACAAACACCAAAAGACGATTGACCTGAGCAAAGACGAGGAAGTCTCGACCGAGTCAAGCGTGTCATTCAGTCGCCTGATGTATGCCCTACGCTCTCTGGAAGGCCAGTCCTGGGTGAACGACGAGGCCCTGCGGTCTGTTCTCGGCCGTTTGAACAGCGAGGACTGTCTCGTGACCGATAGTTGCTCACTTGGGTCAAGCAGCTCGAAGCAGAGGAAGCTTGCCAAGGCCAAACAACGCATATTGGTTCCAGCCTTTATCAATGGGAACCACTGGGTGCTGTACTCGTGGCACCGTGATGCACCAGCGATTGAATACATGGACCCTCTCCACAACCCTCCGGAGAAGGACGTTACAGAGAGTGTTCTGCGATCACTCCAGCACTTGACGGAACTTGACCAACTCCCAGACGTCGTGCCCCGCAAGGTACGTCAAACAGCCGACTGGCTCCCTTGGATTTGTTACAAGCTAATGAGATCTCAGGGCATTCTCCAGACAAACAGCTTCGACTGCGGCATCATCACCATGGTCAACGCTTTCAACGTGGCCACCCGCCTTCCCACTCTGCCGTTTACATCCACCCCATTCTCCTCAGTCAAATCCCGGTTTTACTTCCGGCAAATGCTTCTCACGTCACCGGAGAGCATGCCGTTTGACTTTACTGCAAGGACCCGGAATCTCTCAGCACTGAATGCCATGATAAAATTGCGCAGGCAAGCATCGGCTGCTGGCCGAATCCCCAAGTACGTCGGCAGGATTCTGAAACAAGACCTCTATCTCAAAGCTCATTTATCGATACTGGCAACACAGCTGCAGCAAGGCCACGATATGCACTACAAGAAGTTTAAAGAGAGTTATCTACGCGCCCAGGAGACCTTGGAGTTCAAGACGAGCGTCAAAAGTCGCATCGACAGACTCGAGAAAGCCATTGCGATGCTTGACGGGGGTTCCTCTCCTAAAAAGCGGCCTGCCACCAGAAATGCGACGTTGGGAAAATAGCGTTTTCTCGAACTCGCAACGGAATCAGTGGATAGGGGTGAGCGAGCTCTGAGAAATGCTTCGGCGACAGCTCAGCAGCAGTTGGCAGGCTTCGGAAACGGGGGCCGCGAGCTTGGCCCGTGGTGCTGGCCGGACCATAGACCTTTGACAGTTTCCATTCTCATTCTGCGACACATGGGAAAGAAATATGCCGCGGTCGAGGAGAAGTATCATGGTCTCGTACAGTATCTCAAGGCCGTTGACTAGCCCAGTTGAGAAACGTAAGGGGGGGCGGGCGGACAAGGCAGCTGAATACATCTAGGGAGCAAAAACCTCGAATTATTGGAATTACACGCAGATTAATAGCGGAATTACACTGCATTCTTTGGAAAGGGTGAAGCAGCAGTGATACTACTCTTGATTAACTGATGCCCAACGAAAGACGGTACGGATGGTAAAGGCGAACCCTTCGTGGCAGTAGTCTATGTAAGTACGTGAGTGCGCTGACAGCTCGCCGCCATCGCCTACCAGACCACTTTCTCACTTGCGTAGTGCACATCTGGTCTTGCAGAGCATCAAATTAGCAGATGCTCGGCCGTGGTTCCGGACCGTTGCGGCAGCCGATGACACGGAAGGCGGCAGTGTACTGTGGGTCCGAATGGGGCCGTGTCGGCCCGTGCCGCCGCTCTGTTCTTTTGCCAGCGATATCGTCGACTAGATGACTGGCAGAGAAAAACGATAAGGAGAATGAGAAGAAGACTATGGCGAATTGGAGCTTCTTTTCACTCGGAAATGATTCTGCTTATGACAACAACAATTCTCTTGGCTGGATGCCAATAATGTTGTCACATGATCCCTGGGTGTTGCATCCCGGGTGAAGAAGCCCGGCGTAATGCTGAGGACCAAGGTCAACCCGCCTTCTATGATTGAAGTTACGCTAGCTTCCAATGTGAGAGGACTAACTTACAAGCTCGACGAGGAACTCAAGGCCTTGCACAAGGAGAAAATGAAGCGATAATCTTGTACGCTATGAGTATTAAAGCTGGATGGACCAGGAGACTAAAGGAACTACGTTGTGTTTCGTGGTCTGTGGCACGAATGAAGTTGATGTTTGCCACGCCGTAGGAACGTAGGCGCAAGACACTGTTGAATGGACCATGACTACCAAAAGGACAGAAGAGGAACACGCGATGAAGTGATCAAATTGGTGTTTGGCGAGCTGGTTGCCTGGCATACTGTGCAATCCAGACCCCACTCTAAGCCACTGTTCCCCCATTTCCGGCGACAGCTGAATTGTGACTTCTAGCTTAGGGAAAAGAGGGGGAAAAAAGAAGAAGAAAATCAGGAACAGAATATAAGTGCCGTTTGTCAATCAACATTTGGTCATTCAATCAAGCCGGCATTGTAAAGTTCCAAAACATTTTCTGCTGCCTCTAGTACTTTGCGCTCAGCCAAGGAGCGCCTCAAACCTCGCAGCAGCGTCTCCCTGAGGTGTATCCTTGAGGAGAACCCTCAACTTCGCGCACACTGCTTCGGTCCGACTCTTGAATCCCTCGAGGATGCCTTGCGCCTCAGCTTGATCCTCGGGGAGAGGCGGCAGGAAGTTGCGGGCGAGATCCAGACGAGAGTGCATCAGCCACGACGCAGTTTTCGGGTGCGAGTTCCAGTACAGCCCGTTCAGAGACGTTTGCAGGTTTATAAGGGCAAGGTCCGCGGGCTCGTTCGGGTGCGGGATGGGCCGGCAGAGCTTGTTCTTGGTCTCCTCGTCGTCGTCGTCGTCGTCGTACGCGGCCTCGACGTGCGCGATGAAGGCGGCGCTGAAGACTTGCTGGCACTGGCGGACGGACTGGAGCCTGATCTTGTCGTGCTGGAAGACGGCTGTGGCGGGGAGCTTCGCGAGTCCGTTGGCAGAGCAGTCGACGAAGAGAGAATCGGGGTCGGGCGCGTAACTGCCGTGCTGGAGCAGCACCTCATCCCGGCCGACGCGGAGGATGCGGCCCTTCCGGACGATGTTCTTGATCCTCCTCAGCTGCTCCAACTCGGCCAGCGAAACCGTGGCGCAGCGGTACATGGTGGGCCAGACGTTGTCGTCCAGCTGGAGCAGATGCCCGCAGGCCACGAGAGACTCCAGCAATTCGTCGACCGATGAAGCGGCATGGATGGATGCAAAAGTGGCGCCCATGCTGGCGTGGCGTTTCTCGGCGAACTGGGCTCCCGGTTGAAGGTTTCCGCGTTCCAGGTAGAACGAGTCCCGCGGCATGACCCAGGTGATGCGGTCAGGGTCAATGTCATTGGCGAGCAGCCAGAGACAGGCATCGATGCCCGTCTTGCCAGCTCCTATCACGGTGTAGTTGGCATGGGGTCGCTCCGCTCTCAGCATGTCGTCGGGCGTGACGAGCTGTGCGTCTTCGGCAACTTCGTAGGGAGGCTTGCGCATCGAAGGGACCGTGACTTTCATGTAGGTGGCATCCACAATGCGGGTCCCTTCTCCCACCTGGTAAGACCTGCCGGTGAGGACGGAACGGAACTCCCGGCCGCCAGTGTAGTCGTGCTTGGGGTAGTAGGCGACACGTCCGGACGGGAGAAAGGTTTGATTCATGAGGGAGTCGTAGTAAGAGCACACATCATCTCGAGACGCGAGCTCGACGAGGCCCTTGTTCCAGCCCACTTGGTCGATGCGGTCCTGGCCGAGATGCTTGGAATTGACTCCGTAGCAGGAGGAAGGTTGGTGGAGGCGCACGTAAGGGTACGCAACGGTCCAATGCCCGCTGGGGCGAGCATAGCGATCAACAATGGCCACGGTCTTTTGGGAGTCTGTGAGAAGGGTGTCGACAAATGCCATTCCCATGGCACCCGCCCCGATGACTAGGTAGTCGGGGTCGATAGTCGCGGCCATTTTCGAAACGAGAGGGCAGAAGTTTTGCGTGATTGAGTGAGTTGTAGTTCGTGGGGATGAGTTGAAGTGTCTTCGGACGAATCTCACACATTATTTAGTTTCAGCACCACACGTTAGGTCTCCATCCCCGCACGGAATTCGTCTTGGTTGTGCACGTCAGAGATACATGTCGCAAGAATCAATGTTTTAATCATACGAGAGGTAGACAGCCAAGAAAATGACCCGCATACGGGGATCCCTTCATACGGGGAACCGCGTTGCCAGTATTCGCCGGGCTCAAGTGGGCTGGTCGGGTGAGTCGATGGATGCCGACGGGCATATCGGCTCGACGAAAAACTTCCGTGAAGCATGAAGTCAACCCACCGCCATCAAGTCTACACGTGTAGCAGCCACCCACAGCGTTACTAACTACACTACAGATACGCGGGTGGATAAACGGTGGCATGTGTCACGAGTTAGAGCACACAGTAAGGCATAGGAGAATGTAGGAGAAAGATGCTTTCTTCTAGAAATAAGGAAGGGAACAAAATGCTGCTAGTTATATATATATAGGCACGTAAAGGAGCACGTAATAGGACTAATTTAGGGAGCTTCTAATGTATAAGGATATTTTAGTAATATACCCCCTAATTATTTAAGTAATTAAGTAATTAAATTCTTTATATTGACGTATAATAGCCCTTTAAAAGTAATCCCTTAGGTACTTATATAATTAATTAAAGAGTATAATTAAAAATAGAAATATTATAGTATATTATATTACTTTTATTAATAGCTTTACTTTTATTATATAATACTTTCTAAAATAGGTAAGGGGGTAGTTAAAGGTAGTATAAGTAGTATATGAGTAAAATTTTACCTTACCTATTATTATTTTCTTTTTTTTCCTTCTTTACACCTTTATTAAGTTAAGGTAAGTAAAAATTTAAGTTATTTTTACTATATTAGTATGCTTTATTATATATTTTTACTATTAAGACTTAGTATACGAACTACTAAATAGATAAATTTTAAAATAACTAATAGTAAAAATAGTATATTTATATATATATATAACGTAGTTTACAAGTGAATGAATTACATAAGTGAGTAAATCACTTTTCTAGCACCTGTACGACAAAGTATAAGAGAAATTAACTATAACGCCTTAAATTAATTTAAACTATTTAAAATCCTCTTCTTTAGAGGTAGATTCAACTTTCTGACATGTGTGAGCATTATGTCTAGTCTCTCCGCAGATGCTACATCGTCGCGCGCGCGTTTCTGTCCTCCTTGCACGACTACTACTTTAACCTGTTTCTACCTGTAACTGCTCTATTACATTAATTTAAGACTTTATATCTTTTACCTAATTAATTATAAGTATTATACCTTTCTAAAGCTGTTTTTTTTGTATAGTGATAGCGGCTTATATACTTATTTACCTCTTAATACTTAGTTATTTATACCTATATTAAAACCTAGTTATAGGCTACTACTATAATTCCTTTCTTTAGCTACTACATATACCTAATAATTAACGTTAGGGAGCTATTCTAATGTTGTATAATGTAATTTATAATAAAATTAGAATGTAAATTAAACTTAATTAGGTTGTTTAGTATCTTTGGGACCTAAGCTGCTAGTAAGCTAGTAGAAGAACCTGGAGGTGATGGCGTACAAAGCTTTACATCTAGCTATGAAATTATATATTCTAGATTATATAGGATAAGGCTAGTTACTCTAAAGCCTGCTTAAATGTTTAATGTTGTTATTAACTTATTATATACCTTATAAAAGGCTAGGAGGAAGTCTTCATTTGTAATATGCGTAATGTATACCTGCATAAAGACCTTGATTTCTTAGATGTATGCCTATTTTAAGGGACTAAAGCACCTAACATTAAGAGGCTGGAGCTTGTGCGACGAATAAGGGGGTATATAGAGCGTAATAATGTTCTACTCCTTGCAGTATAGCTTAAAATCAACAGAATAGTAGCTTTCATAGCTATTAAGGATAAGGAGGTAGTAAGCACCCTTCGTACAACTCCTTGTATAGAAATCAAAGTGCTGTACCTATTCTAGGCCTTTCTCATTTATCGTCTAACTATTTTCTATAAGTATAATTACCTATTTAGGTAGGAGGGCGCTGTTACACGTCTAGGAGTTAAGATAGACCTTGCCTGTAAAGATAATATATAGCGGGATAGAATAGCTACATAACCTAATACCCTAGATTACTATAACCTATTCCTAATTCCCTTATTATACTCCTCTTAGCTTACTACGTCTTTTAGAGGCTATAATAACTATTTTAGAGGATATCTTACCTATTATAAACCTAGTCTTATTAAAGTTATAGATATTAGTATTATCTATCCTATACTTTGTAATTATATTCCATGCAAGGGAAAACCACGTGTAATACGCGTCTAGATCTTCATAGAGGACTCTCTAATAGTTAATTCTTTAATTCAAACACGTCTAAAGCTTAGGTTGTTGTTATATAAAGTTTGAGGCCTAGTTTGTTCTAATGCGTCGCGCGCTGTGGTTGCAAAGTAGTTGATTAGCTATTTCTTAAACAGCACTACGGCGTAGCGAAAATGCTTACCAATCTAGGTTAATAATATATTGCATAATAGTCTCCTCTTTATACGAGGTTAAATTCTAGTAGGGTAGTTGGATGTTGCGTCTAGTAGGTTAGCTGTGTTTTCGTCGCTAGAGGGTAGAGAATAACACATTATAGTAAAATACAGCCTTTTGCACGCTTAATTTTAGGTTTAATTTAAGCGCATTAAGCGCTAGGACTAAATTGCTTTTGTTTAAATGTTGTACTATAGTTGTAGATGGAAAAAATTAAAGGGAAAGGTAGGTCATACAAAGTCTAGAAAAGTAATTGACTTACTTACGTAATTCATTCACTTATAAACTACGTTATATAAAAAGAATATTAGTAGTTACTAATATTATTTATAGTAAACTAATTTAATACCTTTTTTAAGGAGGAGGAAGGGGAAGACTACTTTAATATCTATTCTTATAAGCCTTCTACTACTACTACCGCTACTGCCCCCCTAATTACCCCTACTACTACTAATACTACTAACAACGCTACCTCTCTTAGAGGCTTTTCTCCTCTTATTATTACTTCTCCCTATACTAAGGAGGAGGACGAGACTAAGGAGGAGGAGGATAATAAGGATAAGAATAATAAGGAGGAAGAGGAAGAGGAAGAAGAGGAGGAGGAGCCTAAGGCACCTTCTCTAAAATATAAGTTATATATATACTATTAAATAAGTACTTAAATAACTAGTTCTTATAAATTATTATCTTACTATACCTACTAAGAAGGAAAAGGAGAGTATTTTTTAAATATAGTAAGTAGTATAATTGTATTTATATGCTTAGGAATTATATTAATAGTTATGTAGCTTTAAAGAAGAAGAGTACTACTAAGGCTGAGGACTCTAAGGTCTTTTATCTCCTATACTTAAAGGCTACCCTCTATAGAAATAGCGTAGGCTACTATTAAGAGGGTAGTAAAAGGTATTACCTACGCTGTTTTACTAGCTAGTCTACTTAGGCTTATATACTTATTAATCCCATATTATAAGCCTTTATAGCTAAGCTCTAAGAGAAGCTTAAGGGTCTTTATAATAAAACTATAAGTTTTATATACATTTTTATATTAAGTTATAGCTAATAGCTATATATAGCATCTTAGCTATTTATAGTTAGTTATTTACAGTTTAATTAACT
>PUHP01001523.1:759-10760 GCA_006783085.1 Colletotrichum shisoi | reverse complement strand
TTTACTTTGGCGCGTCATAGTGAGTTGTGGAAGAAAAGCGCCCGATTGCATCAAAGTGATGTGGTCGCGGTTCTGTGTTTCACTCGCTTGTCTGTTTCACTCGCTTATCATATACGTTAGCTATAATTAGCTAATTAGCTATATAGTTATTCTAGCTTAGTAAAAGTATTATACTTTTATTTTTTATTATATTCTTTACTATATTATAGTAAAAGGGGTATTTTATTATTTTAAAAGTAGATTTAGGTATAATCTAATAGTACTAGTAGTAATAATTAAAAGACTACTAGTTAGTATTAGAATATTAATTAGATTATTGATAGGAAAGTAGAGACGTTAGCCTAGCTAGGCTAATTAGATTATACAGACCTACCTCTATTAAAGTAGGTCTACTAGGTAGCTATATTGCTACCTTCTTCCTTCCTTCCCTTCACTTTAGATCCTCTCTTTTACACACCTAGAATCTACGAATAACCTCATACCTACGTTATGAACCGTTCGTTCACTTAAGTGACCTGTGATACCAACACAAACTCCGTAGCAAACACGGAGTGCGCGGCCAGGGAGGAATCGCCCTCGACAACGGCGCCCTCCCCTTCATCCGACTGATGGGCGTGGCTGGCTAACGTGGCGGGTGTTGATGCGGGCGAGTGCAGATGGGCAGACGATGCTGATGATGCTGCCGCCGCGCCCTCGACTTGGGGTACGTTCAGGGTGAGGCTGCCGCCGTCGCCGCGGGTCGCACTGGCAGGTGGGTTCACCTTCATGTCTTGCAAGAGGCGGACGACCATCTCCAGGCGGCGATCGATCTGGTCGATCTTCCTTTCACTTTGAGGTCGATGTTAGCCAGCTAGCCAGAGACAGGGCCATCGTTTGCCGGCATCGCCCAGCGGCTCGATACCGAGTCGATGGGGCCGGACTGTGATCAGGAGGCTGAATGAAGAAGACACAACAAACGTACTACTGTGGGGTGATGAGGATTCTCGTTCGCTTCTCCTTGGGTCGGTTGTCCGCATGGGTACACTCTATCTTGGCATGTGTACAATAAGAACAGGGCGATTCTCTGTTGCAGCGAATCTGGAAACCAGTCAGTGACCATCGCTGTCAGCCCCACTGGGTTCGGCTTGGAGTCAGTAATAAGCCATTCTTAATCTTCGTGTGGCTTGAGGATTCGGATCAGAGATGTTTGGCACCTCGGGAGGCGCCTCATGCCTCCCGCGGGCAGCGCGGTGGGCAGTACCTTTCGAGCACGACAAGCATCGCACTAACAGCAGTCCAGGTCAGTACGTTGTCTTCAAAGCCAACAAAAGACGTTACCTACAGCTCTACGAATGGCCGTTTGGAGGTTGGCCGAGGACGCATCGGGCGTACCTTCAGGGGCGTCGTTCTCATGCCCACTGCCGTCCAAGTGGCTGTCTTCATCCATCATTCGCTAAGCGACAGGTCAGTGACAATGGGGGGAGGGGAGGATATTCCTGTAGCGCCGTCACGCTGGAAGCCAAAACACAACTCGACAGCGGGGAGGGTGCGGGATCCGATCAACGTCCGGAAAGCAGTGAGGAATGAGATGTATGTCGGAGGAGGGGGAGGACGGGTCCCGAAACACGAGCAGGATTGATTAAGAAAGCTGCTGACCACGGCGTCTTTCACTCGACCGAGAGGCATCAGCAAAACTACGGTCGGTTATCGTTATTATTTCTTTACACCGCACGGTTCCGGAGCCCGCGCGCCCCGCCCCAGGGCCGGCGGCTGCTTGGCGTGAACATCCTGGCCTGATTTGGCAATTTAGCGGGTCATCTACTAGATGAAGAGTGAGAGGATGATGGACTTTGATTGTGTGGCGTGGTGGCTTAGATCATAGAGATGAGGCGAGGGAGGTCTGGCTGAGAATGTTGGCCAATGTGAGGGTTCTAGAATGAAAACAAGGACACTTTGAGTTAGTTGAGAAGCTATTATTACCTCTATCGTCGTCCTTGTTGTCCTCGTCGCAAGACAAACAGCGCGTCCGGGTCGGAACCCATCCACACCGACATTGATAGAGCTCGCTACCCTACCATAATGCTCACAAGCATGATTGCCGGTTTAATCCAGCTCAACCAGTGACCATCAAAGTCACAGTTTGCAATGCAAGAATATGAGAAACGCGAAGTTGAAGATATCTTTGTAAGTCTTATTTTATAGTTCTCAGTTATTCACGGCGCGTCCGTCACGCAACCATCCATCGCGGTCACTCCCACACCGTCGCAGCAACAGTTCTGTTAATGTTGGGCAAAAGGGGGGAGGGGCTATGTCATTTGGTAATTTATTGCCAAAATCTTTGTGGCTGACAGGTCGGCCAACAACCAGTTTATACGCTTGCCGTCATCGCCAACGAAGACTCTGCGTTGCTCCAGGGTAATAAAGAAGTAGTATAGCTGATGCAATAAACAAGAGCACGGATATAACATTACGCTGCAAGACTTCTGTATGTTTGGCAGCGTGCTTGATCCAGATGACAAGTTTGTATTCCGTATTCAATGACCTTAACACATCTGACAGGTAGCAAGACCAAGACAGCCATCAATTACCGCAACGTTGAGTCAACTTTTCCAAAACCTCACCCGTCCAGTCAAATAGGCAGTTGTTAGAGTGTTGATAACAGCACTGTTTTGAGGATTTATAATGCAATCACGTATTATGTCTCAGATTAAGTGTACTGATCTTTGGCGCTGCGCGGCACTTTTGGTCGTCTGTCCTCCCCCCCCCCTAAAATACCTGGCCCTTGGTCTGGTGCACCTTTGCAACGTTAATGTTCTTCCACAACACGCAACCCAAAGCCAGCGGCATAAAGGCGGCTCCACAGATGACCATGTGACGCTGCACACCCCCGTAGGCGTGAACGATGCCGTCACGCGCTGGTGAGCCCCAGGGGTACGAGAGCTGCACTTTAATGTCTCCGTAGATGGTCAACGCCTCTCCCTTGGTGTCCCCGGGGAGGTACTTGACGAGGAAGTCGAGGAACTCGTTGGTCCAGATGGCGCCAGAGATGGCGCGGCCGACCGAGCGACCGACCGAGGTGGCGAGTCCGACCAAGGCCAGCATGACGGTGACCTCGTTGTGCTTCACGACAGACATGACGGCCAGCTGCTCGCAGATGATGATGGTGCCGGCGGAGACGGCCTTCAGGATCTGGCACATGATGACATAGCCGATGTAGGTGTCGGGCGTGCGGAAGTGGATGAGGAGGCCGGTCGACAAGCAGGCCACCGGGATCGCGGCGCACGCAATCCACTTGAAGTGGTTGGTCTGACGGATGAGGCTGATGCTTGTGAGATTTTGGATACCCTCAAGGCGGTGGTGGTGGATAACATCCAAGACTTACACTCCGACAATCGGGCCCCAGGTGCAGGATGCAATAGTGTAGATGTTGCCAATGAAACCGGCCTGGGCCAGGCTCTGGCGGTGGACAACCTGCAGATACGACGAGAAGTAAGAATCCCACGAGCTGGCAGTACACGTCAGCGATATCGTCCTCAAACCCAAAGAAGGGGCTTCTCTCCCATCCTTCCTTACCTGAAACTCAGACTGATAATGCCAGCAACGGCAGCAGAGCCCAGACTTGTTCGGTCCTTGAGGTTAATCCACGGCACGAGCGACGTTGAGGCGTACTTCCTCTCCCAGAAGCCGAAGAGGACGAGACAGAAGATGCCGAGGATGATCGTGGCGATGATGTGACCAGCAGCCCACTTCTTGGCCGTGTATGAGACCAAGCTGAACGGCAACAGGAAGAGGGAGAACCCGAACATGATGAGGAACATGCCGACGACTAGGTTCGATGTTAGCCGACCCCTCTTCACAAGAAGATACGCCGGCCCGGGGCTGGTTGCTTACTGTCAAACTCCCTGCAGTAAAACATCAAGGACTCCTGGAAAGTGCGGCCGCTTTCCTTCAGCTCGGGGCCCTGGCCGAGCCTCGTGGCCTTGCGCAGGTTCCACCACAGCATGACGGTGATGAGGCACCCGAAGACGGGGAAGATGATGGCGAAGGAGCCAAAGGCCCAGCGCCACGTACTGTTTCTCTCGAAGAGCTGCGCGACGACGGGGCCGGCGAAGGCGTTGGCGATGTACGCCGTCGAGTTGAGCGTGTGGATGATCATGCGGTTCCTGATCGAGGTCGTGTCGGAGATGAGGACGGTGTGGTGGATGTAGCCGATGCCACCGCTTCCGACCGCCCAGAAGACCTATGGTTAAAGAAATAAGTCAGGGACTATGGGAAAAGAGCAAGTGGGGGGACATTGGGTGGGCTGGAAGGAAACTCACCTGTGCGGCGGCGTACGTCTCGACGTTGCTGCAGACGGCCATCAGGATCAGACCGAAGCAGCAGAGGAGATGGGCCAGCATGTAGCCCTCCATGCGGCCGAAGATGTTGAGGATCTTGGCCAGAGGCAGCTGGGAGACGCCGCCGGCGAGGCCGGAGACGATTCCGGTCGTGGCGGTGAGGCCGGAGCGGCAGAAGGAGGAGGTGACGTAGGGAGCGAGGTTGCTGTTCATCTGCTGCTGCATGGAGTGCGTGTAAGACGTAATCCAGATTCTAAGAGGAGGAAGAGCCGTCAGCTTGACTCTTGTGTCACTTCATTTTCCCCCCAATACGAAGGGGAACCTTGTTCTCGTGTGAACCTACAGGATGCAAGTGAGGATGAGCGCCCTCCACGTCCAGGCCGTCGTGATGGCCTGGATCTTCTTGACACCATTCTGGGCCTCCTCTTTCTCGATCTCGGAGTCGGTCCCGGAGGCGTCGGCCGTGACCTTGGCGGCGTTCTTCTCGTAAAGGCTCTGGCTCTGGCTCTGGCTCTGGCTCTGGGGCTGGCTCTCGGCCGCGGCCTGCTGGACAAAGGGGGAGGAACTCATGATCTCGGCGGCTCTGGTCACAATCTGGGACAGAGTCAAAGTTGCCGAATGCGGCTTGCAAGTCAAACTGGACGGGAGACGATACTTTCGCGTGGGCAGCGGGGAAAACGACGACAAGTTGCAACGGCGAGCCCTGCCGGTATTGTAGACGAAGGCCACCTCGATGGAGCCAGGCAAGGATTCTCGCAAACGAAGCTTAATACGAAGGGTACACTGCGCATTTTACGTAAATCCACTCTTCTCGTGCGACCTGCAGCAGTGCGAAGAACCAGAAGAAGAGCAGGAGTGCAAGGGGGGAGCGGTGGTCCAACATCGCGGTCGGTTTCCGGCATCGGCCGAGACGAGACACTACATACGGCACAGCGCGAGAGAAATTCTTTACGTCTCTTTCCGTCCAGGACTTTAAACCCAGGGGCCCGAAGCGCGTGCCTAACTACCCGGCTTTGTTTTCTGTGCCAACGTACGATCCACTATTGTAAGCATTAGGCTATTAACAATCCACACATGATCGCTTAGCACGTACTTACAGTCCAGTAGGCCGTTGATTGAGATCTTTCTCTTCCCTTTTGCCTCCCTCCACCGGTAATATATACTTCCATGATTCGAGTTCCAACATGGCTGTTGACACTACTCGGCCGATACATAGATGATTGCGAGCCCGAGATGTATCGTCATATGAACAGAATGTTACATGGACGACTGAGATGTGTGCACCGTAAAACACAGAGACCTTGGCATGGGCAGATCATCAGCAGACAGACAACTAACGCGTTCTGTGCAGTCCCACAGCTTCCGACTTTGCTGCCACCTAGACGCCAATTACGGATAGGCGAGTCGTTTGCGACTAGAACTAGGCTTTGGTGCCCCATATGCGTACGACGCCAAGAAAGGATCGCGTAGAAGCCTATGACTTTGGGGGGGAAACAGGAGTTACTGCTTCCAGCAGATTCAATAAGATCCATCTGAGCTTCGGAGATATTGGACGCCGGTTTTCGGTCTTACGGATCTAGACCGCCACTGTTTCCGAAACGCTGGGCCGCGTCTGCACATCGAAGTCCGCATCTTCATCTTACTCATGCGGACTTTTTCTACTTGGGGGCGACGCCGTGCTCCGAGCAAGGTCGTCCAGAAAGGTTTCTGCGGCACAGACATGTAGCTTCCGGAATTCAATTCCCGAGGTCCAACTCCGCAAGGCGGGCCCCGTTGCGACGCCGGCCCAGGCAGACTGCCGAGAGCGCTCATCCGCGAGATTTTGCTCTAGTGGTGCGTGTTTAGGTGACTCGGGCTATGGTGAGTGATGAGAGGAACCGGTATGCTTTCATAATTTCTTATTCAAGTCATTGCCTTGACTGTCGTGATAGTGGTGGCGTAGAATTGAATCCACCCACAATAGCGGTGCAACAACTGGGGCTTACAAGACACCTTGTACGTTTTGCCATTTTCTCGTTTGCTACATTTCCCCGTGGATACACCTTCCCCAATTACGTCAGGCCATTAAGCTTCTGGTTCTCACTACCTCGCTGCCATGGTGCCTTTCAACGCTGCCCAGCCTTTCACTGGTTGTCCGGGAAAGCTGTTTGTACGCGCAAGGGCGCAAACCAACAGACAAAAGGCTTTGGTTTGTTTGTACCTTCTTCTTCTTCTGTTTCAGTCAGACACCCCCCGCTATTCAGTTTCAGTACTTCCCATTGCCGTCAAACAACGAAAAGGAAGGGCACGGTTTGGTGGTTGGTTTGCTGGCTGGTGTGTGGTTGCTAGACAGTTGGAAAGCCCATGCACAACACCATCCGCTAAGCCTCCTTGAGTCACACGGAAATATATAAGTAAACACAACCCGGAGTACTAATATTCACGATGGGTGGCTGACATCTCACCTCAACTTACCTCGCTCACTTCAACGCATCAAACTGGCTAGCTTGAGAGTGAGCTGGACTTGATATCTTTGGTTAGTAACCCCAACTGGTGGTCAATGGCGACATCATGATTCTGACACGCGTATAGTCCACAAGTTGAAGCCTACCAGGCCGAGCAAGACCACTATCACGGCCATCAACCACCCAAACATGGCGGGCATCTTCCAGCACGCCACATCGTGGCTCTACACCGCCCTTGCTGTCTCCGTCCTCGGATTCTGGTCCCTCCTCGCCATTGTGGAAGTCGCCTTTACCGCGGCCGACTCCGATCCAGGACTTCGCCAGCTCATCGCCCAGCCGTCCCTGTTAACCTTCCTGGTGGCGAAACTGATCGTCGTCGCCACCGCCGCCGCCGCCTCGACGTCGCCCACCACTGCTGCCGGGGGAACCATCACTCGACGAACAATAAAGGCAACCTCCGGAGCCCAGCCGTCGTCAAGGGGCGGCAACCTCGCCACCTGGATCGCGACGGCGGACCACGGCTCCCCGCAAGGCGCGCTCGTGCTCTTGCTCTTCTCGGAGACCTGGCTCCTCTACATCACACGCTTCATCCGTGCGCTCTACTCCATAGTTCTGCTGAGCGCCTTCGTCGTCCTCGCCGCCACGCTCGACAGTGACGCCGGGAAAAAGCCGTCCAACGAAGAGGGCGTGCTGGGGGGCTTCACGGCGGCATTGGCCGATCTCAAAGAGCAGTCCGGCACTGGGCTCGTCGAGCATATGGTCGAGCACCCGTGGTTTGCTTTCGAGACCCTCGCGACGTATTGGTCCGCATACGTGCTGCTGGGGATGTACGTCGCGGCGTACGCCTTCGGGGCGACGCTCAATGTGTTGACGGCGCCGCTCGAGGCGTGGACCCGGGGCGGCGAGGGCTTGGCGGGGTTCCAGAGGCAGCGGGAGGTCGAGACGCATGTCCTTGTCGGTGAGAGGGAGAGGGCTGGCTTGGCGGCGAACTGAGTAAGGACCAGCGCGGTGTGCCCCGCGGGGCTGGGAGTTTTCGTTTCAGAAGGGCCGACGACCAAGGGCTGCTGAGAGGGAAAAGGGGGGCATCGACACCGCAAGGCGCCTGCCGAGATTGCAATGTAAAGTAAGAGATACTGGGGGCACAAACAACCGGGGTCGATTCTGCAGCCTCCCGCCGCCGAAACGGAAGCTGTGAGGAAGCTCGGACCTTGAAACGGTGCGTCCGGGTGGGTGGATCCCGGGCGGCTGCCGGAGTGGGTGGGTCCATCCCCGAGAAGCAAACAGGAAGGAGCAACCAGCGCGTCACAGCCAACAGGCAAGCAAGCACCTTTCGTTCCTCGGCCTTTCGTACTTCTTTCCCTTTGCTTTCATCTCGAGCACCTCAACAAGAACCAAATGCAACCGTGGTGCAGTGGTTTAGCATTCCAGCCTCCCATGCAGGGAACCAGCTGGGGACTCGGGTTCGAACCCCGGCGGTTGCAACTCATTTCTTTTGCACACGGCGTCACGGTTCACCTTTTGAACATACAGGGCTCTCCGTCCTGTTTCTTTTGGCTCTTAGCATGGTTGGCTGATTGAGGTAGACCGGGCTATGCCCTCCAGCTAGGGGAAACGCAGCATCTGGGCCATCACCTGGAAGCAAATGGTAAAAGGATACTGGAAAGAAATGAGTTGGTTGTTGGCAAAGACAAACCAACACTGTGTTTACTTCCTATCTATGGTGTACCTTCTTTGGTCTAAGATCCCGTGTATACACGCTCACATGGTCACCCGCGTAAAAATGCTCATCTTCTCCCATCCGCCACGACCGCGTCTCTCTCTCTCTCTCTCTCTCATCTCCGTCACACATCACCCACACCTCACCAGCCCCTCTCCAGGATGCGACACGCCTCGGCAATCTTTTCAGTGATTCCTTCAATGTAACCCCACGAGAACATGTCGAAGTGGTTCCCCTCCGTCTCCAGGACCGTCACGACGAAGCCGGGACAATACCCATCCCACCCCAGCTTCCTGTCCCCGCGCCACACGTCCACCGGGCTGATGCCGTCCGCGGACAAGGGCAGATGCTCCTTGGCCTTGACCAGCACGGCGCGCGGCGGCCTCTCCCACACGACCTCGGCCGTCTCCTTGTCGGCCTTGCTCGAGTAGAAGTCCTTCTCCGTTGCCTCGTCGCCAGCGGCCACGGCCGCCACCGCCGCCGCCGCCTCGGGGTCAGCGACGCCGCCGATGGCCGCGGAAACGGCGGCACCGCACCGCGGCATCTTCCACGCCCGCACCATCCCGCCGGCCAACTTCATCGCCCGCCGCGCCAGCCTCAGGTTCTTGGCCTCGGGCTCCAGGTCGTCGATGAACCGCCCGACCTTGACCCGCGAGCCCTCGGGCCAGACGGGGTAGACGCTGTCGACGGCGACGAGCCCGACGATCTCGAGATCCGCGTCCTCGTCCCCGAGCTGCCGCGCAATCTCCAACGAGAGCAGGCCGCCGAGGCTCCACCCGCCCAGCAGGATCCTCCGTCTCCTCCTGGTCGTCGTCGTCGTCGTCGTCGTCTTCCCGCCGCGCCCGGCCGCCGGCAGCGGCGACGTTGATGACGGCGACGGCGAAAAAGGCGCCAGCGCGGGGTACTCTGGGCTCTTGGTCACGGTGTTCCGGATCATCTGGATGTAAGCGGCGGCCATCTGGGGCAGGCCGCCGTCCCAGGGCACGCCCGAGTGGAAGCGCGGGTTCGCGATGCCGAAGACGGCGCGGTCGAGGGGCGAGAGGCAGTGGTAGGCGAAGGTGGTGCCGCCGCCGTCGTGGACGAGGAAGAGCGGCGTCTGCGTCTGGCCGCGCGGCGAGGCGGGCTGGATGACCTCGCACTCCTTGGGGATCGGGTGATTGAGCATGATCGCCCTTGTCGCGGGTCGGAGGAGAATGATGGGCGTGTGTGGGTGAGAGCAGATGGCCGCGAACAAGGGGGGAAAATGAAGAGTGGGACAAAAAAGTGAAATGAAAAGAAGGCCGAGAATGGGAATGGCGGGATCGCGGGGGGCCGGGTGAGAGATGTCTCGGTGGGATGAGTGTGACAAATGGCTGCTGACGAGCTCGAGGAGCCTGATGCGGGGTTAAAAGTCTTGCTGGAGTGAAGGTGAACACGTCTCTATCAAGTTACGCGATACCCGTCTTCACCATAATGGAAAAGGAGTTTGTAGGAAAAGAAAACTTGAGAGAAAATCGAACGATGGGGGGCGGGGTGGGGGGGGGG
>PUHP01001522.1:722-10764 GCA_006783085.1 Colletotrichum shisoi | reverse complement strand
TCAAGCCTGCCGACCCTCCTGTGAAAAAAAAGGAGGAAAGTTGATAGGGGCCCTGGTTAGAAAAAAAGGATATCTCAAATAGGCTTCTATTATTGGCTCGCTAATAAATAAGTGGGCTGCGGGCACTAGGGGCAGCCTTGGCACTTTCCGCACGGTTTATTGACACGCTCCTCTGTACAGCTTTGGTCTCTACTTATATTAATCTATCTACTTCATAGCGACGTCGATCACTGCCTACGTACTCCCTCGCTAGCCTTCCGGGATATCAGCCTCATCATGTCATCGCTGCTTCAAGAGAGCAAGGACGGCTTGCCACATGGTGAAGAAGGACTCGGATGAAGACACCCGCGGTGTGCAAAACCACATGCGCTTCAACGACCACAATGGCTCTCTCGAAGCAAGCAAGTTCAATAATTCTCAGCATGTGCATGGTTACGAATTGTTCTTGAAGCACCGCCCAGGGGGGAGCTGGACTAGCTGCCGCTCACCGCTTACGTATGCTATCGGGCGCAGCTGTCCCTCCAGCTGCCATTTCGCATTGTGCCGCAACACACACTCAGTCCCACTGTGGCCCAGACGGACAGAAACCATCATGAAGCGCGCCGTCGTCAGCCCGCGAGCGCTGGAACAGAAAGGAGGAACCGACCAAAGTGCCACGACGGGCTGCGTGCTGCCCACTAACCTTTGGCCTCCCGCTTTTCGAAGGCCCGCATGGCGCGAATCTCCAGCGACTGGCCGGTGGACCATGTTGAAAACAAGGAGCCAACTGTTTGAGCCTCGACGGGTTTCCAATCGAGACAGAAGGCCTTGGCTGTCAGAAAAGAAAACAAGAAACCATTGGTAGACATCGCAGTTGGCGGAGCGTCGCCCGTTGCGTGTGCGACAGTCAGGTAACGAACGACAATACCACTCACTCAGCCTTGGCCTCGCACAACGCAGCATAGCACATCACTGCACAAATCCGCCCGCGGCATGAGCACCCGTAAGCCACCGCTACAACCTACGACCCCGCTCGGGTCTTGTGGTACAGGATTCGTGGGGGGGGGATCGCTCCATCCCGAAATGGAGAGGCTCCCGAGATTGAACAAAACGTGCGCGGGCTCTTTGGCGCATGTCATCTCCTCGTGCGACGTTGTTCCATGACATTGACTGGCATCATCCGCCAAATGGCAAGAGATACCCCTGCACTAAGCCCCAAGGGGACCGCCTTGACTACTTATCTCCGTAGCTACCGTTCGAGATCCCGAGGTGGATTGGAGCCGGGCATTTCAGAGCAACGGGAGACACGGGTGCCACGATTGCGTCTCAGAGGGTCATCGGTACCGAGCCTCCAAATAATATAGGTGTCGCGCAGAGACAGCTCGATTAGAGTTGAAGCCGTCATGCGGATCGTGCGGCCAACCCGCCGCTCTCATCCTCGCCTCATGCCGGGGGGAGCGGGGGGGGCTGACCGCTCCATCGGACCCCTCAAGACCAACGGCGGTTCTACCCCGGCCGGCCGCCATCTTGCGGCTCGAGATGAAGTGTAGACGTCGGAAGTTTACGCACGGCATGGTTGCCTGCCATCAGTCGATGATGGTCCGGCACGTCATTCGTACAACACCGTAAGGCATTGGAGGGGAGGGGGAAGGGAAGAGGGTACGGCTGCCTCTCGCCGCGGCGCATTAACGTCGAAAATAGGATAGAGGGCGAAGCAACCCTGCAGTCTGCAGATCGCCTCTGGGCGGTGAACCTTGTAACAGCGCCAGGAGCTGGATATCCTGCGAGCCGGCGTCCGATTGATTGTAAGATAAAATAAGCACAAAATGGTGTCGAGGACAAGTGGAATTATTCTCCGCTGTTGTAGCCCCTGGGCAACCCAACCACGCACAAGTGGGGGAAAGCCGCTGTCGCTGGAGAAGCAAGAATTTGTCCGGAAGTAGGAGCAGCGGCAGCCGCCGCCTGGGCCTCGAAGCTTGGCCTTGAGGTAGCATGGCGACGATGCACGACGGGAGATGGGCTTGGCACGTTCCCTCTGGGCTTCTTTTTGGGGAGAGGGGAGGGGGGGGGTGCGTTCGCGGCGACAGATGATGACCATTCCCACATAATGTAACCTACGCTGCAGGTCCTAGGACCTCGGGCTTGGGCTTGGGCTTGGGCTTGGGCTTGAGCTTGGAGAGGTTGTCCAACTAGGAGACTGGCGGGAAGGAGGAGATGTTTGGAGAGAGGAGAGAGTGTTCGTCCTTTGATGGTGTTTTGCGACCCTGCGGCGACGATGACCTTCACGGAGTACAGATCATTATACAGTTGCTAGTCCTGATCTGTTCCCCGCTTCGCCCCTCGATCCCATCATACCGCAAAGAGCACGCGCACGGCAACGTCAAACGAGTGATCAGACGCCCGTCAATCTCCCGCGACAATTCCTAAAATCGACAGTGACTTCCCCCCAAGGCTTGGAAGCGAAGAAGGCACGGTTTCAAACGGTTTCGAGGCAAACTCCTCCAAAGGGTCGTATTCCACTATTCATTCCCCGTCTCAGTGGTCGTCGTGTGGTTTCTGTTGTTATTTTTTCCCGTTTCTGCATGATGCTAATCTTGGGAGCAGCGACATGTAACCCCCCCTTCCATCCCCCTTGGGCGGCCTGCTCCGCTGGTGCATCGGACGGCAACTTGTACGCTACAAAATCATTCTTGACGGTGCCTAAGAAAGTTGGCCCAGAAAGACGGATTGTGTTACACGAGGGCGTGGGCGGGGGCAGTCGGACGCCGTTGTTTGCGGCTTTGCGGCGGGAAGGGGAAAGTATCGCGGCGCATGGTCTGCGTCCGCCCAGACCGAGCCGCAATTCGGCTTAGGATGGCCTCGTGAGTCGTGCCTCGTGTGCCTTGGGGCTCGTGAACCCAAGGCAGGTTTGCATGGATGCTCATGGTTAAGGTTGACTTTCTGACAGGTTGTGCGTGCGTCTCGGAGGGCACGTGGTGGAAAGACGCATAGAGGTTAGGGATGCCCGGGAAGAGGGGGCGGCAAACGATACGATGTAGACGGCAGACAGATCGGTAGTAGGTGTGGCAGCGGCGGGCATCGTCAATGATATTGAAGAGCTTCAACCCCGGATTGCAGAGTCGGCCGGCCCAGTCTATGACGGGAAAGAGTTCAGAAGGAGACTGACCAGGAGGGGGGGTCGCGTAGCAGAAAGAGCTAGATGGGCGGGTCGAGTGAAGGCTATCGATGAGATGCAAACCGTATCTCTACATGATGGCTGCATCTGGCATCCGACATCCGACATCCGGCATATGGCTTCCAGGCATATCCAGGGTTTATCTCGAGAATCGCGCACGTGTGTGGCGTGGAGCAGACAACCTGTTAGTGTAGACGACGAATGCCCAGAGGAATGGCGCAGAGTCCTGACAATCGGAGACTTGTAAATAGCTGACGGAGACCGGGCCAAGGCGGGGGGACAAGAGAATTGACGCGTCAACTACGTGTGCGACACACAAAACAGACGAGACGCACCACTGTCCGGTGTTGAGCGAAGTGGGAGGAAGGGAGGGAAGTCAGGATCGTGGGTGTAATAACGAGTGTCTCCGGCGGTGGCGTCGGGATCCAAGACGCGGGTTGTCAACGGCGTCGCGGCTCCGGGCGGAAAGGGGGGCAACATGTAGTGCCATGTTTTCCACGAGGGAGACGGACGTACGGACCAGGCAGGACGACGCGGCGAGTGGCAGAGTGGAACCTGGAAGGGCGAAAGAGAGTGATTTGACGACTTGGGCTCGATGGAGTCGTCCGTTTTGCCATGAGGCGCTGGACTTGGACGTTACAGATTTAGTCGAAATGACTGGGTCGAAACCGGCGCTAGCGGGTGGGGATTAAGGGGACGGGCACGACAAGATCGACGGCGTAGCGTCTCCAGACATTGGGCTTGTTTGACTTGGCACAGCCAGTCAGAAGCACGCTTGGCTGCCGCAGCCCGAAGAGGGAACCGCTACGGATTGGCGCCTTCCCACCACGAGACTAGCCTCCGACGTCCGGCTGTGGTGCGAGGTGGTCGCAGTACGTACCCGTTCGCACCCTTGAAGCAGTACGTGCCCTGATCCTCGCGCCCACGCCTGCCAGTTCCAGGGGGAGATGGTGGAAAAGGGGAGGTGCTGGCCCCACCACGTTCATGTTTTGGAGGGGGGGTTCCTAGCTCGACTCGACGAAGCAGCAGGTGCGGCGTTGGGTGGAGGAGGAAGGAGGCGAGGCGAGGGGGAAAGGAAAAAATCGGTGAATAAGAAATGGAGATCATTGCAATATCAGCACGCAGCAAGTGAAGGAAGAGGAAAGAAAAAGAAGGGGAAAACCAAACAAGCGGAGGTCTGGAAAAGGCCCGGAAGGAGAAGAAGCAATGATGCGCACTGGCATCCGGCTTCAGGTTGTGTTTGTATCGGGGGCGACAGAGGATTTTGCGCACTTTCTTTTCGATCCCAGAGACGGGGAGCCAAACGTCACCACACCGACCGACCGCCCATGGTCCATTCATCTGATGCTCTCTGCCTGTCTCTGTCTGTCTGTCTGTCTGTCTGCCTCCTCTGTGTTGTCCGTCTCGAACCGGACTCTCTCTCTCTCTCTCTCGCACACGCACACACGCACGCACACGCACATACATACACATCTAAGCTACCCATCTTACTCTCCCTGCTGACATGGAACGGTGATGAGCCGTGCAGTTGACAGCAACACCTAAAGCCGCTCCGTTTAGCGTCCGCTACTTGGCCCATCCTTCCGAGCGTGTAATCAATGTGTTTATTTGCTTTGTATCTGGTGGAGGGCAAACAGGAAGACAGGAGTTTGTTTATGTGCGCGTGCGGGCGTCACCATTGCGCCCACGGAGATGGCTGCGGCGGCGGCGGCGGCGGCGGCGGCGGGTACCAGCGTCGAAGCGCCTCTGCCGCTCTTAGACATTTCTCCAACCACTTATGACGGTTGACTCGGTAAGACACGCCAGATCTTATTCCCATCTTGGTTCCCTTTTTATCCATGCATATCTCGGCCGGGTTGCACAAACGGTTGGTAGATTCCTGCCGGTACACAACTAAGTGGCGCTGCCGCCGAGATCCCGAGTCGAATCGTTGAGCGGCATGCACGCTCGCTGACTGCCGCTGCAGTTGTAGTCTATCCACCACCATTCGCCAACCCCTAGGAAAATAAGAGTGCTGCATCCCGTTGGAACTAGCGCCGCATGTCCCCAAGGTAACCGTAGTCCGTAGGACGACAGGTAAGGAGTGTGAGAAAACCACAAAATTGTACTCCGTAGAGAGACCGTCCAAGAAAAATTAGAAATTTAAAACCCCCCCGTTGTAATAGAGGGGAGCAAAACAGTAAATCAATAAATCCCCAGCCAATAAACATATAGTAAGTCGCCAAGGCCTGGGCCAACCCCGTTAATTCAAAGTGCCACCCAAGGAAGAAAAGGCAACAAAGAAGCTCGATTTAGTCTAGCGTCAGCGGCCCAGCAGCATGCTCCCGAGAGTAAAATGTGTGGGTATCAAGAGTGTGAAGGAGATCAACGTCTCAACCGCATCCCTGTTGCTTACTTGCTGCAACATGTACGAGTACTAGGAGTCCTGCAGGTGGTGGTGATACTCGAGGCAGTAAAGGCGAGAAGAGAAACAGGCAACATAGCATGCACAATGCAAAACTGCTGCCATGGCTATGCGAAGGCATACAGCTTGGCACCGACTTGCAAGCAGCAACTATGGAAGTGACCAGGTACCTAAGTACCTGAGTTGCGCATCAAGCCAAAAAAGGGAGCCAAGCCAAAAGCCGCGAGCACGGATCGTTCAGGTACGTACCTCTCTCCACAGAAAAGGCTACGTACTCCTGTCCCCCCTGGGGGTCCATCCCCCATCTGTCTGGTCTCCGTATGTGTCTCTGGTACCCTGGCGCCTCCTGGTTTCTCCTCTGTTCCTCAGTCTGCCTCCTCCCTCATGCTCATGGCATCGTCGTCTTCTCCGCCATCGCGTCTCGTCCCTTTTTCGGCTCCCAGGAGCTACTTCGCATTCCGTGGTGGCGGCGGTCTGGCGGCTTTTCCAGATTGTGCAAAACACCATGCGTAGCATCCGACAACATGGCAACGTTCGCTTTGCCTCGTCCCTTGTTGAAGTTCAATTCATTCGTCCTGCTGGATTCGTCCTTGCCCTCGTTGTATCCATATCCAGCAATGGTCTGTCTCCATATAATATACCCATAGTGTACCCACTCACACACCACACCCCTACAGTATACGTCGTCCCAAACCACACCCCTCATCAAGACCACACGCCTCAGAACCCGCCCACCCCGGGGGCAAGGTCATGGTCAAGCACCAAAGCACCAGGCCCCAGGTCAAGTGAGCCGGTGCCAGACTTGAGTGAGGATGGGACAGACAGCACCAGGGACCTACCTCTAGAGACAGACCGTACCTGCAGCAAACTCACAGCAGATGCAGTACTTGGTGTACACTACCACTGACCCCGGTCGATCTTCTTCTCCCCTAGTCTTCCTCCTCCTTTCCTTCCTTTCCCCTTCTTTTTTTTTCTCTCCCTCTTCTCATCGTTCGTCGTTATACATAAGTTACGGTCCACAACCTCGTCCATCTGGCTTAGCTGTGCTTCGCCTCTCGTCTCTTACTTCTTCTTGCTCCGTCTCTCCCTCCTCTTTTTTTGCTATCGACGTCCTCTCTATCCCCTCCTCTCCCATTAAAAGTCCCTCTAGTCTATATCCTCCTCGCACATCCCACTGTGTGGCCGGTTAGCTAAGGAACACCCACTCCAACCAACCCTCCCGCCTCGTTCTCATTCCGCTTCATCGACTACTCATTCATCACACCTTGTTTCACCTGGTTCGGGCAGCTTTTTCATCGACCGGTTTTGAGGGTTCAACAAGTAAACAAAGGCTTTGTGTCGTGACTGGTATCCTGATCCTTGGCTTTATTCTGTTGGTCTCTCGGCATCGCATCGCATCGCACTCTTTCGCGCCTTCCCAACCTTCTCAAGTCACTCTCTCGCTCGTACAAGCCTATTTTCCCCGCCGTGTCGACCACGTCCCCCGGCGACTTCAAGAATTCAATTTCTTGGGGTTTTTTTTTCTTGTGCTTTCCCTAGCCGTCCAACCACCGCAACTACGACAGTTTCAAGAAAACTGTGGTCTTGTTCAATCTTCGCTTCTCTCATATCTATTTAAGGACAACGCCGACGACGACGAGCTAGCGCTCTCTTCCACCGTTATCAAAAACCACAGTATTTACATACGTAACCGCCGCCACTCGACAACAACAAGCCCAACATGGTTCGCGCCACCGCTTTCCTCGCAGCTATGCTGCCCGCTGCTCTCGCCGCCCCCTTCAGCCTCGGCAGCAGCTCGACCTCCGACTCTGGTACCTTCATGGGCATCCCCATCTCTAACCTGAACGCCCTCGACCTGATCCCCAACAAGTACATCGTTGTCTACAACAGCAGCTTCGACGACGACGCCATCACCTCCAAGATGTCCTCCTTCGCCGCCTCCATCAAGAAGCGCAACATCGGCAAGCGTTCCCTCGACGGCCGTTCTCTGAGCACCTTGACCCGCAACTTCAAGATGAACAAATGGCGAGCCACCGTCATGGAGGCCGACGACACCATGATCATGAGCGTCATGAATGCTGAGGAGGTCGCCTACGTCGAGCAAGACGCCAAGGTCAAGCTGTCCGCCACCGTTTCCCAGACCAACGCGCCCCCTGGCCTCGTTCGCATGTCTCACGCCGCTGCTGGTGAGACTGGCTACGTCTTCGACCAGACTGGTGGCGACGGCATCACCGCTTACATTGTCGATACGGGCATTCTGACCACTCACTCCGAGTTCCAGGGCCGCGCGACCTTTGGTGCCAACTTTGTCAACAACGTGGTATGTTTCCCTAACCTGCTGCTGCTGCTGCTTCAATGCATCAGGTAGTGAGATGAGAGGCTAACATGAGATTGCAGGACACGGATGAGAATGGTCACGGCTCTCACGTCGCTGGCACTGTTGCGGGCCAGACCTTTGGTGTTGCCAAGAACGCCAACCTCGTTGCCGTCAAGGTCCTCGACGGCGATGGTGCTGGTTCTAACTCTGGCGTCCTCGATGGCATGCAGTTCAGTAAGTTTGAGACCCCCCACTTGCAACATTCCATGCTGCCCCTCGATGCATGAGAGAGCCTCTCTCACTAACCTCGTCCAGTCATTGACGACGTCGCTGCCAAGAAGCTTAAGGGCAAGGCTGTTATGAACATGTCTCTCGGAGGTTCTGCCTCGACCGCCGTCAACCGCGCCATCCAGGCCCTCAACAACGCCGGTATCGTCCCCGTCGTGGCCGCCGGTAACGAGAACCAGGATGCCGCCAACACGTCGCCCGCGTCGGCACCCAACGCCATCACCGTCGGCGCCATCGATGCCCGCAACGACCGCAAGGCCTCCTTCTCCAACTTTGGCTCCTCCGTCGACATCTTCGCCCCCGGTGTCAACATCCTCTCGGTCGGCATCTCCTCCAACACTGCCACCAACACTCTCTCCGGCACCTCGATGGCCTCTCCCCACGTCGCCGGCCTTGCCGCCTACTTGATGAGTCTCGAGAACCTCAACACTGTCAAGGCCGTCACCGACCGTATGCTGTCCCTCGCTGAGGCTTCCGGGGCCTCGGTCCAGCGCAACACGGCCGGCACCACCAACCTGATCGCCAACAACGGCCAGCTCTAGAAGTTCTGCCATTTGCTGGTGGTCTAGAATTTTTTCTTTTCTCTGGATCAGGCATTGAGTCTGACGACTTCCTCCCCTTGACAATTTTTTCTCGCTTCCTTCGGTTTAATACGCGTCGTTTCCATTGCGTTCATTTTCTTACTCAAGGGGAGACGACCAGAAATTCACGGCATTTTAGAGGATACCCAGTCGGTCCAACTCGGCACCACATCGTCACATTCGCAATGCATCGGCAAGCGGGCTTTCAAACAGCACAGCAGGCACAGGCAGAGCAGAGACTGGCCAGCAAGGGACACCCTTTCTGGTCAACTGTATGTAAAGAAGAACACATGGAGGGGGAAGGCAAGCCAACCACCTCGATTTCAGGAGGAAGAAAATGCTTGAACATGGAAAACAACAAAAGAAAACCCTCGATAGGGCTGGTTCCCTCGTCACACGACCTGAACTGACATTCTGTCTTGGGCTCTTTTCTTTCTGGATTTGTTCCCCCTGGTCCTCTCTTTGTCCTCCTTCTTGGACATGTTGCCTCTTTTTCTTTCTGAGCCAAAATTCCCACGTATCTAGGAAATTCCAGAGAGAATTGGTAACGAGAGCAGACAGCTACAGACTTACTCGCTTGTTGCCATGGTTCAAACTGTGAAACGTATGCCAATATCTTGACCCTTCCTAGCCTGGTTGTCAAGACTGGTGGGCTCGACGTCCTTACACACTGTCTGCTGCAGCATCAGCCCAGGGCCACTCAACCCAATCATCCCATGGCCAGACGGCCGCATATCCCATTCCAGGCCAGGGGCCGAAGGAGGGCAGACGTCATACGGACGACGTCCCGCGTTAGGGAAAGACTTCCCCCAATTCCAAAAGTCTCAAACCTATCCCTACCGCCAGTCTCGCACCATATCGGAGAAGGCGGTGGCCGGTGTCTCTCCGACGGCTAGACGGCTAGACGGTAGTGAGGGTGCTCAGGGAAGAGCTGAGATGACGCCACGACACTCTGTTCACAAATTCGGACCAAAGAGGAAGGGGGAAGGTGAAAGGGGAGAGAGGATGTGGGAGGGAGAGAGAGGGTGGCGGGCGGGGGAGAGGGCATTGCCTATGCGGGAAAAAGAAGGTTGTGGGGGAGAAAGTCGTCGAGGGCCGAGACATTTTGGGGATTTGAATGAGGATTAAAGTTATGGTTTCTGTATTGGGTCACTTGGAGGGGACAGACGATGGGATGAACTCAGCGTGGAAGGTGAATCGAAGAATCTCGTTGGCGCTGAAGCCGGAAACCATTGGGAGGAAGGGGACCGTGACCCCCAATGGTTTCCGGCTTCAGCGCCAACGAGATTCTTCGATTC
>PUHP01001521.1:0-10588 GCA_006783085.1 Colletotrichum shisoi | reverse complement strand
AATGCATCTCTGCTGCTGGAAGCTCCCTGCCTCCTATAGTCATCTATAAGGGCAGGTCAGTCCAGGCCTAGTGGTTTCTATTAGATCTATCCCCCTATGATGGCTGGCACTTCACCTACTTAGACAATGGCTGGACGAACGACCAGACTGCCCTTGACTGGCTGGAGAAGGTCTTTATCCCAAGGACTAGGCCTACCTAGCCAGATGAGGCTAGACTGTTAGTTATAGATAGGCATCACAGCTATACAACAATAGAGTTTATGTAGCAATGCTTCTAGCATAACATCTATCTGTTATATCTGCCCCCCTATACCTCTGCTGTCCTCCAGCCTCTAGATGTGTCAGTCTTTAGACTATTAAAGCAGGCCTATAGGAGGGAGGTTGGAGATATCTTTGACTGGTGTAGTGACTTAACAGTTATTGGCAAGAGGATCTTTCTAGGGTGTTATTATAAGGCTAGAAACGCAGCTATAACCAGCTAGAACATAAAAACAGGCTGGAAGTGGGCTGGGTTATGGCCTGTCTCCTCAAGGCAACCCCTATCTAACACCATGGTCATCAGGGCAACCTCTAGCCAGCAGTCCAGCCAGCAGTCTAGCCAGCAGTCCAGCCAACAGTGGGACGAAGCTGTATCTATTGTCCCATGGTCAACTCCTCGTCGCCCAGCTGACCTCCGACGTCAATTACACCTATTCACCCAGTTAGATAAGGATGACCTGGATACCCATACTATTCGTCACCTATCTAGAAAGGTGCAGAAGGGCTATGATGAACAGGCAACTAGACTGGTTATACTAGAGCAGCAGGTCCAGCAACTGCAGGGCCAGGTGCAGGAACAACGCCAACGTAGGAGGAAAAAGGTCCCTATGTCGCCTAACAGCAGGTTCGCAAGGATAGAGCAGATCCAACAGGCTCTATTGTCCTCCAGCGAAGCAGAGGATAGTCCAGACGAATCCAGCGCATCAGAAATGCCTAGTGAAGCTGAAAGCTGCATCTGGGTAGGTGGTAGGGTGGAGGAATAGTGGATGGGAATAGCGGCATAAGTGGTGCTAATGGTGGCTCGGATGTGGGGGTGGCCCGGATGTAGGGTAGTCAGGTTAAGCATCTTTCTCCTATATTCTCCTATGCCTTACTGTGTGCTCTAACTCGTGACATTATCCCCGCGGGTGTGTATGGACGCCGGCGCGCGTTCAGCTCCGACGTGGAAACCGAGCCCTCCGGCAGGCTTGCTCCCGGAAACAAGTTGTGCAGTGCATTACTGGCTTAGGCAATATGGAAGTTATAAGTAGTTGGAGGTGTGCCCTACCGAGACGTGACAAGGTGAACGAGGGGTTTTCACTTCGTTCGTCCAGACTCCTACGAACAATCGTGTGTTAAACCGCCAAAGAAAAGATACAACGAGTTCACCATGATCATTCCACGCGACATTTCCACGTTTGGCAATGTGCGGCTGGCGGTGGCGTTGCCAATAGTTCTTCTTGGTTTGGTATGCCTATGAAACATGGTCTTATAAACACCACCACGAATGAAGATGGACATCTAACACACCACTCAGACATGCATCCGCCTCATCTCGAGAGTCGTCTATAATGTCTACTTCCACCCCCTCCGCCACTACCCTGGCCCAAAGGCCTACGCGGCGACTCGCATCCCGCTCACGCGGATGATCACCAGCGGCAAGGCGCACAAGAAAATCGCCGAGCTGCACGCGCAATACGGCCCCGTCGTCCGCCTCGGCCCGGACACCATCGACTGGGCCGACCCGCGCGCGTTCAAGGACCTGATGGGCCACAACAAGGGTGGCGGCAGCGGCGGCGGCGGCGGCGGGGAGAACTATAGGGACCCCATCAACGCCCAGTACAGGCCGCACAGCATCATCAACTCCAACCGCGAGGACCACGCCCGCATCCGCCGCGTGCTCGCGCACGGCTTCTCCGCCCAGAGCATGGTCGACCAGCAGCCCCTGATCCAGACCCAGATCGACCTGTTGATCCAGCGCCTGCACGAGAACTGCGAGGATGGCGGCGCGCCTCTCAACATGGTAGCCTGGTTCTACTACACGACGTTCGACATCATCGGGGATCTGGCCTTCGGGGAGCCCTTCGGCTGCCTCGAGAAGTCGGACTACCACCCGTGGGTGTCGTCCATCTTCGACAACATCCACGCCAGCATATACAGGAACCAGTTCCAGCGCTACAGTATCACGCGGCCGTTCGCCAGGTGGCTCGTGCCGAAGAAGCTGAGGGAGAGCCAGAGGTTCCACAACCAGCTGAGCATGGACAAGATCCGGCGGCGCATGGCGCTGGGCGAGTCGCGGCCGGATTTCGTGCAGTCCATGATGTTGAAGGAGGGGCTCCTTGGTAATACAACACCCCCCCACCCCCCCTGCTCCCTGACCCTTGCGACAAGTTGGAATGCACACTGACTCTTCGTAGGCCATGTCCACGCCGGAAATCGAACAAACAGCCGACCTTTTGATCATCGCCGGCTCCGAGACCACGGCATCCGTGCTCTCGGGCGTGACCTTCTTCCTGACGACGCACCCCGACGCCATGGCGAAGCTGGCCGAGGAGGTCCGGACGTCGTTCGCCTCGGAGCAGGAGATCGACGTGCTCAGCGTCCAGAAGCTGCGGTACATGCTCGCCGTCCTCGACGAGAGCATGCGGGTCTACCCGGTCGTGCCCATAGGCCTCACGCGCGTGGTCAAGCCTGGCGGGGACTACGTGTGCGAGAGATTCGTGCCAGAAGGCGTGAGTAGATCTCACTCAGCATCGTCGGGGTGCTTGCGAGGGATTGCGTGCGCTAACACGTTGCAACAGACGAGGGTCATGGTGTCCCAGTGGCCTATGTACCACAATGAGGAGCAGTTCGCGCAGCCCGGTTCCTTCATCCCGGAGCGGTGGCTTGGAGACCCGCGGTTCGAGAACGACAACAGGAGCGTCTTGCAACCCTTCTCGTTTGGGCCTCGTAATTGCATCGGGCGCAAGTATGTGAACGTCTCTTCCTGGTCTGTCTTTGGATATTCGCTGACTTTGGCCGAAACAGCCTGGCCATGTCTGAAATGAGAGTCATTCTCGCCAGAGTCATCTGGAACTTCGACATGCAGATCGCGGACGACAGCAGAAAATGGACGGAGCAGGAGTTGTTTGGCCTCTGGAAGAAGGGGCCTCTGAATGTCCACCTGAAGGCTCGAGAGAAGTAGACGAATAACTCCCGCGAGTGGTCCGATACGAAACTAGATCAGCAATAGGGGCTTTTGGCATTATGACCTTGCGTTGAGGCCACGGTAGAGCCGAGACACTCGCACTCACAAGATCGAATTGCCTAATGTTTGTTTGTAACCCGCCGTCCCTTCAGGCGCAACCCATCTGAACAGAACATGTTTAAATGTCTAGAGACTTTTGTTTCGTATCCCTAGACTCTAAAACGGAACAAAGTTTTATTATCACTTTGACTCATACAGTACTTGTATTGCGTTGAATCAAGTTCGCGGCTAGGCCGTCCGGCTATCCGCCAACAGCAGTTCCATCAGCGGCCCCTTGATCGACTCTGCGCAGCTCACCCCAAGAAGCTCGCCAATCTTCACGCCGGTAGGCTTTGAAGAGGTCAAGATGCCAAACATCTTGTCTTTGAGGCCGAACTCAATCTGGAAATCCAACAGCAGTGCCCGAAACTTGTCCGTATGGTCAAGCCGAGGAAGCTGGGGAGCAGAGAGTTGGAGCGTAAGTGCACCGTCACCGCCGACCTCCTCCTTGTCTACCTTCACAATTTGCCCAGGTGCCAAGTCGTCAGCCGGCGCAAAGTAGGCTCTCGCATCATCAACACCGTTAACTCTGACACTGATCTCCCTAGTGCCGGTACCGGCGGCTTCCACCCCTAAGAACCGCACGATCCAGTCTCGCCCCGCGGCCTTGTCGATTCTCAGACGGCCTTCCGCCTGGTTCCATTCAACGGTCGTCGTGCGCTCGGAGCTGCAGTCGCCTGGCTTGAAGCCGGTGTCATCGACCGAGTCCTCGACGATCTCAAACTTGCCATCGCGCCCTGCTACGACGAGAAGCTCGAGCGATGTCGGGTTCTTGCACCCGTTGGCTGGCTTCAGATGACCGTCGAGGGGGATAATGGAGCCCTCCGGTGCAAGCACGGGGACCTGGCTCAGGGGACGCCACATTTGAAGCTCTCTGTCGCCATCGTACACGGTTCCTGTGAAGATGTCGACGTACCGAGAGGCAACTGGGGGAAGCCAGACCTTGACGGGCGCGTGCCTCGTCTGACGGTCAGTCGGGTCCACGACGGGCGCAACGATGAGCGAAGGGCCGAAGAAGTACTGGTTCGGGTAGTTGAACGCCTCCTGTCGCTTCGGGAACTTCCAGTACAGCGGCTCGACGAGCGGCTCGTCGAGCGTGGCGAACCGCCAGTTGAGCGTGTGGAGGTAAGGGACCAGCCGGTGGCGGAAGCGCATGAACGAGGTGGCGACGCGTTCCGCATCAGACCCGTACAGCCAGGGCTCCTTGGATCCCCAGGGCGTGTCGGCGGAATGCAGGCGCAGGACGGGAGAGAAGACGCCGAGCTGCACCCACCGGGCGAAGAGCTCGTCGTCGCGGTAGCCGAGCATGTGGCCGCCGATGTCGTGCGACTACCAGCCGTAGCCGACGTTGGAGGCGGTGGCCGTGAACTCGGGCTGGAAGCGCAGCGAGTCCCAGGTCACGAGGGCGTCTCCCGAGAACCCGACGGGGTACCGGTGGCTGCCGGGGCCGGCGTAGCGGGAGAAGTTGAGCGCCTGGTGCTCGCCGGCCTGCTGCCCCTGGTCGAGGAACTGGAAGTGGTTGAGCAGCCAGAGGGGATCGAGGCCGGGGACCTTGGAGTGGGGGCCCTGCTGCCAGTCCATCCACCAAAAGTCACAGCCCTTCTTCTCCAAGCCTCGGTGGAGGATGTTGAAGAACCCGTGCATGAACTTGGGGTTGGCCGGGTCGAAGAGGATCGGCGTCTTCCCCTGGGATGTGTCGTGGCCCATGTGCTTCGCCATCTCTTCGTACCGGTCCTCGTAGGAGCCAACACCCAAGTGAGGATGGTCGTTCAGGGTGATCTTGAGGCCTCTCTCATGCAGGGCGGCAGTGAACCCTTCCGGGTCCGGGAACAGCTTTTTGTCCCAAGTATACCCAGTCCAGCCGGAGTGCGGCACCTCGTCGGCGCCGACCAGATGCCAGTCCATGTCGAGAACGGCGACGGACAACGGTATCTCCTGATCGCGGAACCTGTCCATCAGATCGAGATAGGATTTGGCCGTGTATTTGTGGTAGCGGCTCCACCAGTTTCCCAGGGACCAGCAAGGCAGGCGAGGAGTGTGTCCCGAGATGGCGAAGAAGGCCCTCATGGCGCCCTGGAAATCGCTCCCGAAAGAGAACAGGTAGCCGTCGACACGATCGCCGGGTCTTCGGGGAGCCACGAACCCCGCGCCGTCGAAGAGCATGCTGTCGCTGTCGTCGATGACGGAGAAGCCTACCCGGGACAGGACTCCCGATCCCATGTCGCAGCGGCCGTCGACCCCATCCAGAGTTCTTGCCGTCCCCCCTAGATTGGAAACTGGGGTTTCTCCGTACCGCCATGTTGTCTCCCACAGCCTTGTCTCATGAATGGCCTCGATGACCAGCCCGTTGGGGCTGAAGCGTTTCTTGTCATACGTGACGTGGATGGTTGGCGTGATGATCTCGAGCTGGCTCTCCGTGTCTCTGATCAAAGGTTTATGCTGGCGAGGAAACCGCCGGTTGATGGCGAAGGTCGAGGCGCGATCTTCAAAGACTCCGTCTTCTGCCCACTCATAGCGGATGACGAAATCGTTGATGACGGTGAAGCGGTAGTTGCTCCCGGCGATGATGGCCTCCTCGTCCGCAACGGGGTCTGTGTCGAACTCGTATTGTAGCATGCTTGTTGACCAGCCGTAAGAAGAGTTGTTTCTGGTATGGCACGACAGTATTCACAAGACCCAACGAGCGATGGAGGGAAGTATGCGGCGGCCATTGCGGCGGTCAATGTCACAAATGCTTTCAGACACACACGCCTTGCACGAGCCACATACGTACGTAAACTAATACATCATTTCATGCAGTGAACCACCTTTTGTGGCTGCACCTCACCACAAGCATGCTAGCGCAAGAAAGTGTTGGGGTTTCCGGTTGCGAATGTTCGCCTGGCTGGAACTGTTCGGTTGAATTATTCGCTCGGTGCTACAGCAACCAACCTGCAGTAAGTAGCAACGGACCTGACTGCCGGAGAGTGGACCATTTATTCAGGTAATTGTCTCTCTTACATATCGCTCGATGGAAACAACGAACGTCGACCAGCTTGTCGTCGAGCTCTTGTCAATGGCAAAGCGCGAATCCCCGACCGCCTCCGATAACCCTTTGCAGAGAAAATCCTCTTGCAATGGAACATCAGTGGTGTCATTTTGAGATACTAAGATGATACTTCTAGCCTACAGCTATCTAATTCGCTCGGAGGATTCACCCGCCGTTGACTTAATATCCAGACCTTTAAAAACGCCTCCAGTACTGGAGCATGACAAGCACAGAGGCTTGATATCCCCCTATCAACTAGGATCCCGTTCAGTTCAATCGAAATCGCTCAGCAATGCTGCTACGGGTTATCTACTGATATTACCAATCTCGCGACTGGCCAAACCTAGCCCAGGGTTATTATGGTCACCCAGTAACCTAGTTGTGTTGTAACAACTACGTCTAAAACTTTCACTTCGAGTGCAGCGTTCCGGAAAGAATCATAAAGCCATTTAATTGATCTGTCAGTGAAATGAGCCGCAGGCCCATATTTCCGTGCTGTTAACCTCGTTCTGTTAACGGCCAGTTGAAGCGGTTGAAGCTCTTTACAACTGACTTGATGTCTCCGTTACAAAATCCTGCTGAAATGCATGCTATTCACTTGAGCCGTGATGCAAAAATCATTCCCCGGAGATGAACGTGCTGGGGAGGTCTTCCAATTTGACCAGAGAGACAAGACCTCAAAGAGCACTTTTCTCCCACGGAATAGCCCTGTTTTCATTGACCCAAATCCTCTCCTCGTCACTCCCGAACGCCGGTGCGTGCAAGCCTTGGACCTTCCACAGGCGTCGGTCAGTCTCGTCAATGTGGAACTCCCAGTCGTAGCCCTTGTCCGCAATGTGCGGCTTCAAGATGGCATCCACATCATCAGCCACCCGTCTGAAGACTTTGTCGTCGTCGGGAAGATTGACAGCCATGTGTTCGATCGAGATGCGAATGAACGGCTTGTCTTTGCTCAGCTTCTTGCCGCCGACCCACATGGCGCCCTGGGGCAGCTTGATGAAGTTGGCCACAACGAAGAAGGCGGGGAGGCCGATGTTGGTGTAGAACTTGGTGATGTCGGCGGAAAACGCTTCTTTGCTGGCGTCGTCCTCGAACCTGCCTTCGGGGTGGTAGATGATCCAAAGGGGCATTTTGAATGAGTTTTCGGGTCAAGATGAAGAATACGATTGTAATGCTATTTGATTGTATGGTGGAAACGATTGTGTTATCGTGTAGTTGCGTGATGAAGTTGAAAATGAGCAGGTGGCTTGGAACCCGATCTGTTTTTTATACAATTGCAACAAATATCTGAAGACGAGGTTGTATTCTGTGCGAGAACTGCTAATGACGCTCGGATGTCATGCTAGGACGAGTACGTCAACTCGAGTCGCGCATCAGCCCAGGCTGAGTGATTACTATTCAGACAGCTCCCACTACCATCCGCGGTTCCCGATCTCGGAGTTCTGACAATGTCAAAGCCTCTCTCCAACTCGAGAAACTCAAATGACATAAGAAGTCCGACGGACTTTTTTGACGATATTGATAAGCGGCTTCCATATTGTTTTAGTCATGCACATAAAGTTCTGGCATTATGTCACGAACCCGAATTTTGAAGCCTGGCCGAGGAACGATTCCGAAGTCTTTTTGAGGACCTTCACGGATGTCATTGAGCATAAAGAGCACCCATGTGCAGTCTATCGCAAATTCAAGTCCGCATTACTCAGGGCTTTCTCAAGACAACATCGACACGAACACAACACCTCTGACTTTTCCATCATGTCCCAATCACTCATCTTCATTCCGGGCGCCACGGGCTTCATCGGCGCTCACGTCGTGGCCCAAACACTTGAAGCAGGCCACCATGTGCGCCTGAGTGTGCGGAAAGAATCTCAGATCAACAGTCTCAAAGAGCTCTTCGCTGGTCACGAGGCCAAGCTTGACTTCGCTGTTATCCCGGACTTGACAAAGCCGGGTGCTTTAGGTCGGACCGGACGACCATCACCACCAAACGCGATAAGTCGCATTGTGTCGCTAATGACTTTTACGAATCGGCGGAAAGGTCAGTCAGTCGGTGAAAACAAGGAGGCGGGACTAGACGACCCTGAAGCAGTGAGGCGATTCACAATCGCTTGACACGATGACGGCAAAGTGCGAGACAGGAGGCTGCTTCTGCTTGTAATGTTTTCATTGCGTTAAGATGTGGCAACATGTTCACGTTTTATGCAATATTAGTATTTAACGCACTGTGGTAAAATAAACGTGGCTCTTGTTTCTCGACAAGTCTAATTAATCTACAGTAGACCAAGAAAAAAGCGCTTCGTATCGCTCACGATAGACGACGCATACAACACTCTCAGCATATTCACAGCTTAATTGGTCGTCAAGATAGCCAATAGTTTTTGCCTTGCCCGAACCTTTTAGAACCTAATCTTATATAGAGTTTCATCGTTTATAGACCGTATCTTCTCACAACATCCAGTCATCGAGGGGAGGACCCGTCGACAAATTACCTTCGTTGATCCCGTCACCCGAAAGTTTACGCCCAGTTGGTGCTGTGCCCTGAATCATCTCAGCCAAAAAGTGCTCTAGTCCTGTTGGAGCAGTTAGTTAGTCTGACTTTCGAGGTTCCTTCATCATAGATTCTCTTACCGGGGGGTCAATGCCAAACGTCTCGTTGAAGAGCAATGTTTCCATGGCATCATAGCCGTTTGCTTCGTCTGGCATACCAGTGTTGGGCGGTTGCCTGTCGTTCATTCCATCACGAGACACCCCAACCAAATCATCTCTATCAACAGAGAGATAGGCGTCGAATCGAGGCCCACCGGCTTGTGCGAGAACAATACTGACGGCTTCGCCTGCTTTTTTGGCTTCGCGCGAGCCATCACCTTTTCTCATCCATATACTGCAGGCCGTCCGCAGCGCCGATATGATCTCGACTCCGCGACCAAAGACCTGCTTGCGGTGTACCAGGGAACATAGAATCATGGTTGCTGTGAAAAAGTGGTGGTTCATGATCGAGCCAGCCCTCCAATGCATCATGTGGAGCTGACCGCCGGGACAAGTCTCTTCGTCCAAGACTTGCTGTATCTTTAGTGTCGCTAGAGACGCCTCGAGGCATGCGCTCCGTGAGTACGTGAAGGTATCACGCGTCGGGGACTTTGACCGAGCAAACAAGACGCGCCGGTGGAGCATGATTTTCCCCTTGTAGAGCATGTGGCTGAGAAAGAGCCGGGCCATGATGGTTTGAGGTGAGTCGGTGACACTCGCGGCCATGGACTTGGCTTTCAGCGGGGGAGGTATGCTCATGCCGGCTTTGTTGAGAATTCCGTCAAGGCGCATGATCTCGGCATAGCCGGATGAGTTGAGCGAGGCAGTTAAATCCGAGATCGTACCAAGGGTGATGAGGATCCTCCTCCGCGCAATGAGCCCCAAGGTCGTTGTGAGCTCTGTCTCCGGTCGCAGTTCAGGCAGCGCAGGCATGTCTTCCTGGAGGTCTTCGTCGTTTAGGTTTAGTGGCTCTGCGGTGTCGAACTCGCCATCGCGAACCATCCGTGGCATGCCCATTTCGCCTAAAATCAGCAAATCCCCTAGCAAGACGGTTGTCCATACTCTCCTTCTTTTCTTTGCTTGCAGGGGAGTGATGCCTGGGAAGTGCTTGGGGTCTCTGTGGTAGCCCATGCGCTTTGCCAGGTTCACCTCTAGGCCAGGCAAGAACCACACATCTTTCTCAGCATCGTCGTAGATACAGAACTCGACGTAGACATAATTCATAAACGTCTCGAGCGAATGCTCGCCCCCTAAAGTATACTCGCCCATCACAAAACACTAGACTAGTTTTTCCCGGTGCAAGTTAATCTAAAGCCGTTGCTACTAATGTTTAAGAATGTCTAGGCATAAAAATACCCGACCCATAGGGACCCATAGGTACCTATAGATTTAGGTTAGGTATTTTTCTAACCTATAGGTATAGGTATTTAGGTATTTAGGTATTTAGGTATTTTTTTTTTTAGGTATAGGTTAAAGAATTCCCTACACCTATATGCTAAGGCTAATATAGGTATTTTAGGTTATATATAATTTTATTATAAAGTATACTAGAATTTTAAGATAAAAATAATAGATAGTTAACTTTAGATTATGGCTATTAATACTTCTTTAAAGTACTATCTACCCTATATTTAAACTATCCTAAAGCCCCTTCTAGGGTATCTATATAACATCTATTATACATTAAGTATACATCCTGGAAACATCTTACTAGTATCTAGAGATATAGT
>PUHP01001520.1:0-10789 GCA_006783085.1 Colletotrichum shisoi | reverse complement strand
CTTAGTAAGGGATTCTAATAGTACGTCTTTAAGGTTAAGGTTAATAAGTAACTAAACGCCCAACCCTTAGTATTAGGATTTCAGCGCTTAGTACTAGGTTAGCTAGTTGTGTTAACTAGTTAGTTTAACTATATTAAAGAGTATAGTAATTTAGTCTAACATATTAGTAAATAGGAGACTAGTTAAGATATACTCTTTATAGAAAGGTGTTATTTAATAATTATAATTAGATATACAATAGCAAGTAAAACTAGGCTTATAACTATTACAAGTTAGAGTACACAGTAAGGCATAGGAGAATATAGGAGAAAGATGCTTAATTCTAGAAATAAGCAAGGGAACGAAATGCTGCTGGATATATATATAGGCACGTAAAGGAGCACGTAACAGGACTGATTCAGGGAGCTTCTGATGTACGAGGATATTCCTGTGACAGCTACGACACACAGCTTAAGCCTCAACATATGAAGCTCTGTAACGTGTAACTACCTACAGAGGTTATATTTCTTCTGAACCTCAGCCTCGAGCCCTACCTTGGTTCAAAGTAAGCACTTTACGTACTTTACAGACTTTCTGCCTATTTACACGATGTGGTGTATACTGCTCAATTAGTATCTAATGATACAGGTTACTTGTTTCTCTGTTCATTTCCGTAGTATTCAAAGCTCTACCTAGATTTGCCCTCGGCAACTGGTTATATTTGGGTCACGTTTTAACTCCTAAAGCAACCGTTCTTTGAACACAACCAGACAGAGGAAGCAAATGACACCGGCCACGTACGAAACACCAGCAAAGATGATCAGCCCAAAATAAGCGCCATCAGATTGCGCGAGTATCTTGCCGGCAATCGGCACGCCGGTCAACGCCCTGGCTCCCGGGTAGTCTCATCCACGGTTCGTTCCCCAGCACGGCACAGCACAGCGGAATTGCAGCTTACCCAAGGCTTACAACGGTATACACCGTCGAGTAGTAGCGTCCGTAGTCTTGCGTGGAGCAGAACTCGCCCACGCAGACAGGCACGAGGCTGATGTTGCTGCCGCTGGCGAAGCCGAACACGACCGCGAAGACAATGACGGCGACGACGTTGCCGTCGGCCGGCAGCCAGATGACGAGCATGGCGACGATGCACAGCAGGTTCGTCACGATCATGGTCTTCACCCGCCCGAACCTGTCCGCCACGAGGCCCGGCAGCCACCTCCCGGGGAACGAGCCGGCGTTGAGGAAGACGACCATCAGGTACGGGAGCCGCTCGCCGATGCCGTTCGCCAGGGCGTACGACGCGATGTACTCCAGCCCGACGAAGAAGCCCCATTCGATGAAGAAGACGCCCAGCGTCATCAGGTTGACGGCCGGGTGCAGGAGAATGCGGAAGTCCGGGAGAATGTTCTTCGTGGCCGCGTGATGCCTGCGGAAGCCCGGCCTCGGACGCAGCAGGATGCAGCCCGCGAGTAGCAGGCAGACGGTGACGAGGCCGATGACACGGGTTGTCCAGGCGAAGCCGATATCGTCGCCCAACGCGTTCAGAATAAGCGGGAAGACGACACCACCGAGGCTGCCTCCCGACATGGCCAGGCCCGTCGCTGCTCCCCTCTTTCTCTGGAAGTTGGCCGATCCAATGATGATGACAAGACTTTTGCCCCCTTCAGAACTCGGCCAATGTCGATGACTAAGTAAGTGTCTGATGTTCAGCAGAAAAGATTGAAACTTTTCGCCGACTCAGACTCACTCCACCGACAAAATTCGCCGAGATGCCGTAGTCTAAGCGTTGCTTGTCCTCGCATCTTTCTTTTACTTTTATCGAGTCATTGACCCAACGACGCGCGCCAGTCAAATAGCCGTCCCCCCGTCCATCCACCGGCCAAAGACGCCGGCGAATCTACAGTTAGCGGAGCTGAACGCCGTGTGAGCCTGGTAACTACTACACAACTTCGGCTGAACCCTCTGCCCTTGCTAGTAGCGACTTAAGTAAGAGTAGAGGATATTGGATAGTTGCGGCGATGTCTTTGACGGCCCTGCCGCACGATCCTATCACGAAGACTCCCTGGTAATACTGGTTGCGGAAACGGCAGAGACTATGTGACTGTTGCTGAAGCATGAAGCTTAAATGCTAGCAGGAGGAGAACTATATAGCCTGCTGGCGATGTTAGTAGAGCTAGCTGGACTGTACGTTTACTGGCAAACCACGCAAGCGGACACTAGCTAAGCCTAAGCTGTTGAACCGGCCGGAAGCGCGGCGTAATTAAGGACAGCCCTGGAAGCCCTAGAGACCACTAACACCCTGTTTGCCGGCCTGTCCTAAGCCCGTCCCGCGGCGCAAATCTCGCAGAGCCTCGACCAGATGCGCGGGTGCAGCGCGATGCTCCTCGGGGGCTCTTCCAGCCTGGATCCCTGGCTGCTGCGGCACCTCCGCTTCGACGAGCTCGGCCTGCAGAGCTTCTACAAGTACCACGTCCGCAACGCGGGCGGCGTGCCCACCTCCGACAAGATTCCCGTCCACTTCATCCTCACTTCCGACGAGGTGGCTGCGGATGCGCCTGCTGAGGGCTTAGAGACCGAAGCAGAGACTGTGAGTGCGGTGCTCTTCTTGGAGTGGATGCCGATGCTCATAATTAATGCACGCCAGCTTCCATCAACATGTCTTCCCGACGCTCCCAGTCGTGTCCAGAAAATGCCTCGGACTCACGTCGACGGAGAAACTCCCGGAAGTTGAGACCCTCAACAGCATACCGACGCATCTCCTGGCCGCGATATACGGCTCGGCCCTCCCCTTCACGTCGGCCGACGAGCACCTTGTGGTGCCCCTCATGCACGAAAGGGTACCCTGCGGCGAAGTCTGGCGAATCGCCCAGAGTTCCTTTCTCCGGGACCTACCGAGGCCCCATCTCTCGGTCCTGCAAGCCATGCTCCTGTGTCTTCACAGGACGAAGGAGGACCCGAAGCAGCACGCCGTGGCGGACACTGCCGCCCTGTGGCCCCTGATGGGGACCATGGTCGGCCTGGCTCACAACCTCGGGCTGCACCTGGAGTGCAGGATAATGGGCATCCCGGCTTACGAGAAGAGACTGCGGCGGAGGCTGTGGTGGGCGGTCTACATCGAAGACAAGTTCTATTCGTTGCTGGCCGGCCGGCCTCCGTACATCCAACAAGGGGAATGGGACGTCGGCCAGCTGGACTCTGCTGATTTCGTCCTCCGTTCCGATGTCGAGCACCCGCTGCCGTGGCATAGGATGCCATTCGTGCACATGGCCAACCTGGCACTCATCGCGGACTCTCTACAGCGCAGTCTATAGTACGTCAAAAAGACCTTGGTTTTTTTTTGGTTTTTTTTTTAAATTGTTGAAAACACCGAGACCTTTTTCAAGACTAATCCCTCGCAGCTCCCTACAGTCATGTCAGAAGCTGGCAGAGGACCTCACGGGATCGATCCAGGCGGCTCGAACGGCGTTCGACGCCCTCAACACATGGCGGGCCAACATCCCGGGCCTCGAACACATCCTCGAGGAAACCGACGTGACGAGGCCGGCCTTGGACAACGACCCGTCGTCCGTGCAGTTCGCATGCTTGATCCTCGTCACGTACGTCTGGCGGGCCGTACTGCGCCCTACCGTCCGCTCCCAACCGCCGCCGCCCATCCTAGACGTCGACCAGGACGAGCAGCCGGCGGAGTGGACGAGCCTTTCGCTCAGAGACTTTGGCTGGGACATGGCCGACCTCGGCGACATCTCCCTGGACCTCGGCGACGGCGGCGTCGAGGTCCACGACGACGCAACCGTCATCGAGCTCTACCGAGGCGCCCTGGCGTGGGCGGCGGGCCAAATGCCTCGTGGGTTTCGTCCTCAAGCCGTCGTCCAGACAAATGGGCGAGTTCTGGCACTCTTGTACGTCACAGCACGAGACGGGACGAAGTTCAGACCCTCAAAGACTGACGTCGCTAATAATACCCACAGGGTCACGGCTGAGCTTCGTCGCGGCGTCGAGCTTCATCGCGATGCTGGTCGTGCAGGCGCCGTGCCCGGAGAGCGCACGCAGGGGCAAGGACATGCTCGACAACTGGCGGCGTCTGCTCCGAGACCAGAGCAGGGCGTTCCCGATGTTGGGCCTCTCCTTTTCGCAGCTGAGCGAGTTCTACCGGGTCGGGCTGTCCACGGCGTTCTGCTTGCCTTTGCACGTCCAGGAGGCCGTTGAAGGTGGAGGCAATGGTTGAAGAACGCAATGCAATGCAAATGTATCAAGGTTCAATTTATTCGGAGTTTGAGGTATGCTTCTTTCTTGTGGTAGATGATAGACTGGCATTAAGTTACTCTACACAGAATCTGTTCGGTGCTTCAGGTTCAAGGAGACGAGGACTGTCTAGTTATTTGGGACCCCAACCAGTGGTGAGTGACGTGGAATCCTCTAAAGCCAGCACTAGTATCTCTCGACAATTACCAAGACTCACAGCCGAGGCCTTCTTGTTTGCAGGGATAGTAAGGCTTGACCTATCAAAACGGACTGTAAGCAGGTGTCCGAGGAAGCCTCCACAGGTTTCAAACACACTCACAATGGCGGGATGCTCTGGCCACGGCGTTCCGTGGACATTCAACTCGTCAAAGTCCTTTGGCGGGTTCTCCAGAATGGTGTCCATCAGGTACTTGGTGCAGTGGATGGCGTGGGTGTAGTTGAAGGGCGGGTCGTAGCCCAGGGTGATCCAGAGATGGGTCTGCCGCAGGGTGTACACGCAGTGGACGGTGTGCTCCCTCCTCGACACCCAGCCGGCGGTCAGGACCTCGGTCGTGGGCGGTATCTCGTGCTTGCCGCCCTCGTCGTAGTACCGGTGCCAGGGCCTTGGGCGTGGAACTCGTCGACCAGGGCGACGTTGTCCTTGTGCGTGGTCGGCTCCTTGGGCCACCACTTGAACGACATGGTGTCGAACTCGCAGTTCCTCCGCTCGCGGGCGACCTGGGGCAGGGCGCCGTTCGGGGCGCAGACGTAGCCCGACGTGTCCATCTTCTTCGGGCACGTCTCGCACGAGGGGAAGAAGGCGAGGTAGGAGAGGATGAGGCAGACGAGGACGGGCGGGACGGCGAGGGACCACGACTTCCAGGCCGGGTCGATGGAGCGCCACAGGAGGGCTTTCTTTACGTTGACGGCGCCGGACTCCTGGTCGACCGATGGTGCCCTAGAGGAGCCCTCCTGGCAGGAATCGTCCTCGGTCTCATCCTTGAGGAGCGAGTGCTTCTCTCCGTGTCTGTTCGAACCCGGTGGCATGACGAGTGGGTTGTGTGGGTGGAAATCGACTCTGGAGATGACGATCGAAGGGTTGCGGCGCAGGGCCAGAGGGCAGAGGGCAGAGGGCGGTGCTGCTAAGCATGGGAACCTCGACACGAAAGCGTGTGTACAGTTGAAAGAAACACCCTAATGTTTCTTGCTCAGCTGCATGTCACGGCTTGTCGAGACTCAAGAAGCGGCCCCTTTTTTTCGCAAATAAACGAGGCCGAAGCGGCGCATACGCTGTCTAAACTACTGAGATCGGCTGCCTGTAGATCTCGATTCAACAAGCACAAGCAAGCAAAACCCTCTCTGTCTTTTGCTTCAACCAAATGGGGAGAGGGAATGAAAAAGCTGTACCGGTATAGAGTACACAGTCAATTATCTATTGCGGGGGCGGGCCGACGTCAAAGTCCGGCCCCGGACCGATGCTCTCTTCCCGGACCGAACCACATCGACGCAGCATCTGTCACCAGATTCACAGGACGCTGCCGGCCGAAACAAGATTCCAAGAAGAAGAAACACAAGAAAGAAAACAAGCAGGACAACTTATCGCACTACTACTAGCTTTCGAGTGGCAGGCTAGACCAGGACAAGCCGGTAGAGTTTTGAACCAGACTTAGCGTTAAGCACTTACAGACCACGTCGAGAACAAAGAGCATGCAGTTTTGCGCATTGCAAAATGGGGCCTTTTAATGAATCCCTCTTGCAATACGGATACAGGACAGAAAGTTTCAGACTTGAAGAGAGAAGGAGGAGGAGGAGGAGGAGGAGGAGGAGGGCCCTGAAAGAAAGGTGAAGAAGACACCTTCGAACATAACATGCGGGGAATGACCCGTTGCCGACGAACCTAGACCGTGGCCAACATGGAGGGCACAGGACGATGTGTTCAGACAGTCAACCCGAAGGCCCTTCACGGCTCACATTTACGTCTCGACTGTGCATGCTACTGACAGCTAGAGGCACTCTATATGGGTTTCCAGTCACAACAAACACCACACATTCCACCCGACTTTTGAGTCTTGAAAGCGGAATAGAGCCGTCATGTCCAGCGCCGCCGATCCAACAGCGGTTTGAAACATGACTGAAACTGCGTCACAGCACTGCAGTTGCTCCACGTCTTCCCCAATACAACGTTTGGGGGGGAAGAGGGGAGGGGGGGTTCTTCGAGGCCACCCATTTCTCTCTTCCAGTATCCGTACTCTGTAATGATATTAAAGACAATATGGAGCTGATCTCTTGGCGTCTCTCGGCCACTCGCTACCGTATCTGTTTTTGGCGGTTCCCTCTTGTTTGATTTCAACGACGGCCATGCTATTTCAAGGACCCCCATTGGTGGTGTTCTCCCTCGCCGTGATCCTTCTCTTCGTCTGGAGTCTCCGTCTCTTGGGCGTCCATGAAGTCCTCTCCGATCTGGTCTCATCCTTCTTTGACGAGACGCCAAGCCGGCAGCATGCGGAGAGCGCCTTCGTCCGACAAGCCATGGGCGTCGAGTTCCCGGCCCCGATCGACTACGGGCCCATTCGGCAAGTGTGTTCTCGTACCCGGTTCCGTCCCGGGGTTCTGTTCAGCTGCGAGGGGCAACACGGCGGCATCGGCATGGTACGGAACCAGATCCTCAAATGCGTCCGATACGCCATCCACGGCGGAGGCGCCGTTGTCGTCCCTTCGATGGCGCTGCGGAACGCCAAAGACATCACCGACATCGAGACGGCCACCGAGGTGCCGCTCGACTACCTTTTGGATCGCGAGGCCTTCGTTACGCACCTGACGGAGGGATGCCCCGGCATGCGCGTGTACGAACGCGCCGCGGATTTTCCTTCGTACAACACGCGGATAGGAGAGCCCCTGAGCCTGCTGGGAGACCAGTTCGAGCCGGACCACCCTCGCGAGGGGCTGAGACACCCGGAAACGTGGCGGCAGTCCTTCGACGAGTGGCTGGACCAGATGTCCGTCGGGGACCGCCTCCGGCCAGACGCCCCGGTACACGTCAGGCTCGAGCAGTCGTTCCTCGAGTATCCCGTCCGCGACGACGGCGACGCCTTCGCGCGCGAGTTCGGCAAGATCCTCTCCTTCCGCAACGACACGCGCGCCCTGGCGGCCAAGATCCTGTTCGAACTCAAGACCGGGTTCGGCCTGCCCATCGATCCGGCGCGGGCCATCAACCCGGACGCCTTCTACGGCGCCCACCTGCGGCTCGAGGAGGACGCGACGTCCGCGTGGTCGCCGGACGAGTGGCGCTTCTCGCGCATGGAGGACCAGTTCGAGGAGCAGTTCAAGAACCTGGAGCGCACGGGGCTCGGCGTCGTCTACGTCGCCTCCGGGAACCAGACCGTGGTCGACGTCTTCGCCCAGAGACTGCACGACCGCCTCGCCGCCGGGCCGGGTCCCGAGAAGGAGAAGAAGAAGGAGAAGAAGAAGAAGAAGAAGAAGAAGAAGAGAGACGTCCGGGTCGTGACCAAGCACGATCTGCTCCGGGGGCCCGACAGGCGGCGGCTCGACGGCCTCACGTTCGACCAGCAGGCCCTGGTGGACTTTCTGGTCATGTTCAGGGCGAGCGCCTTCATGGGCGTCGCGCACTCCAGCTTCCCGTGGACCATCGCGCTGCGGAGGCACGAGCTGAGCGGGTCCGCGGAGTACGGGAACGAGGGTTCGGACTTGCTGCGGGACGAGTACAGCATCATCATGGGGATGGAGGCCGACTATCCCTACGTTGACCCCTTTGTGTATGGGTTGTGGCCGTGAGAAGGCTGGAAGCGTCAAGAAATGTTGGACAACGTGTCTATTAATACAGATTGAAAAATGACGGATTAGAGAAGTAAACGCTGACTATGAGATGGCTACGTGACACATTCCCTGTTCTTTGACATCCGATGTCAAGTCTTCTGTTCAACTTGGGAACTCTCGGGTTTCATTATCCATGAGCCCCCGAGCAAAATCGGTTGATATAGATTCAGAAGCCAAATCTAATAATTGGAAATTGGTAACCAAAAGCACGCCGCTACCTCTTACACCATGAAAGCCAGCCCTCCCAACCAGACAAATCTATGAATCGAGGACAACTCTGAGGTCCCCAACGGTGTGATGCTGACCAGAAACCAACAGTCTCAGTGTGCGACAGTACTCTCTGCTCAACCTCGTCACAAACGCCCTGGAGAAAAGAAATTCGTAATACGTCAACGTGGCTTCCAACTGCGAGCGACCTTGGTTGAAAGCCAGGACCAGAATTTGCTGTCAAACACGCGGTTAGTTAGCCGATCGATGAAAGGAATACAAAAGGACGTTGATACTCACCTCGTGAGGATCTTGTTTCCAAACCGACCGGAAGTCAACTGCAGTACCGTCGTCAGAGTACTTGACCTTGCGGTAGTTGACCAGGGTGTTAAAGAGACCCGTGCCGCGGCCCAGCCGACGCTCAACTTCTGTCACGTCGAACGTCTTGTGCCGCAGGCTCCGGATGCCGTCTTCTTGGAATACCCGAAGAGCCTCCAGGACGGCTCCTGTTGCGTCGCCGAGTTCAGCTCGAGCCACCATCATCGACAGCATGGGGCCGACTATCTCGTCCGCATGCGGGAAGTCGACGTCTCGGTCAGACGACAGGTGTCCGAAACAAACGGACCCACGGCCGGTCTCGAAATGCAGGAGCAGCGCCCAGGCAAACTGCAGCAGACTCGAAAGAGTGACTCCGACCTCCCGGAGGAACTCCCGGAGCTCAGCGGTCATCTCCACCGTGAAATCGACAGAGCCCATGGAGTGAGGGTCTGAGCTGGCGCTGACGTCTGACGCGGTACGAACCATGCATGGATCGACGCCGCGGAGCTTTTCAACCCAGTATCGGTTGCTCTCCTCCAAGTCACGGGTCTGCCGGACGTGTCGGATGTAATGGTGGAAGCCGGCGGGGGGCAATGCCGGCTCTGGAGTCTCGCCTCGGTAGAAGGCTGAGAAGTCGGCGAAGACGTGGGCCAGGCTGACGTGGTCGATCAGGATGTGTCCCATGGCAAAATGGACGAATGTTTGGCCATCGTCAGCGGTGAATAGGCGGATGGAGACGGGCGGTGTGTCATCATCTCTGAAGAGTCTCGACCGAACGTCGTTGAGATGGAGTCGACTTTGCGCAGTTGCACCGGCCTCGGATCGTACGGCGTGGACTGAAATGTCGGCTTGATGCTCCTTCAAGACTTTGTGGAAAAGCTGGCTGGACGACACGTCGAAGATGAACACGCTCCTCAAGATGGCATGCCGACTCACCGTTTGTTGCCATGCCTGCTGGAGGGCGTCCACGTCAGAAGCCCTCTTCCCGTCCACGTCGCTCAGAGACACAAGGCTGTTGAACAGGTAGGGCTTGTGCGGGCTCTTCAAGAAGGCATGATACATTCTCTGCTGGAATGGCGAGCACGGCACCACGGTTTCGACGTTTTCTTGGGTGCCCAGTACGAGTTTGGCGAGAGATGACGGGGACGAGGACACGTCGGGTGACCGGGGCGGAGTAATAGGCATCGAGTCTTGTGCGTCTGGAACCGGAGAAGCCACGGATACCAACTGCCTGACCGTTGGGTTTGCAAGCACATCTTGGGTGGTGACCCGGAGACCGGCTTCTTTGCAGAGGCGCATCACTTGCATCGCTGAGCGGACAGAAAGTTATTAGCCCTAGTCACAACACAGAGACGTGGTAGAGTCGAAGGAAACGGGCTTCTTACCGTAGATCGAGTCTCCCCCCAGCCTGAAAAAAAACTGATCGAGAGAGATGTTATGGCCCGCTCGTGCCGCAGTCAGCATTGTTCTTGTTTTGCCGGTGACAGTCGCTTGTCAACCTACTTTGCTGGATGCCAAGAACCCTCTTCCAGATCCTGAGAACCGTCTCTTCAGTGGGAGAACAATGCTGGTCTCCCGCGTCGACGACGTTCTGGTGTATTACACCCAACGCAGCTTGCAGCGTCTCTTCGTCAATCTCATTCACCCAGTTGACCACGTGCTGACGATCCAGCTTCAGAGACAACTGCACAGGAAGACCCCGGACAAGGAGCCAAGTCTCTGGAACCATGTACTGGGGCAGTTCCCGCCCCAAGAGCGAAGCCATCTCATCCATGATGCTGCCCAGCTTCCGAGAGAGTGCCGAATCTGTCACAGGAATATCCTCGTACATCAGAAGCTCCCTGAATCAGTCCTGTCACGTGCTCCTTCACGTGCCTATATGTATATATCCAGCAGCATTTTGTTCCCTTCCTTATTTCTAGAATTAAGTATCTTTCTCTTATATTCTCCTATGCCTTACTGTGTGCTCTAACTTATGACAGTTATAAGCCTAGTTTTACTTACTATTGTGCATCTAATTTCAATTATTAGATAATACCCTTCTACAAAGAGTATATCTTAACTAGTCTCCTATTTGCTAATATGTTAGACTAAATTACTATACTCTTTAATATAGTTAAACTAACTAGCTAATGCAACTAGCCGACCTAGTACTAAGCGCTAAAATCCTAATACTAAGGGTTAGGTATTTAGTTACTTGTTAACCCTAACCTTAAAGACGTACTATTAG
>PUHP01001515.1:0-10211 GCA_006783085.1 Colletotrichum shisoi | reverse complement strand
CCCCCCCCCCCCCCCCCACCATTGGATTGGGCGATGATTTCTGCACACTTGGATCTGGAGAGAAAGACTTTTTTTTTTAAGATTCTGGGCGACCAGCCAAAAGCTCGGCACTTCTGGCACAGCCGACGTCCTTCTCTCATCAGTACGACATGCTGTTGTAACTGTCCCCACCCAGCGAGAGACCGTCCGTCCCATCAAGTTGGTGTCGTCTGTGTGCGGTCAGACACGCACTAGGTCAGCGGATAATGGTCTTGCATTTATGAGGATGCCACAACAGCAAGCAAGGCCCTGGGCGACGTGCTGGGATGATGGCGCGTCCTGCCGCTTGTGCCCCTCTGTTGAGTTGTGGGTTTCTTCTGCTGGTCATCTTCGATCTGGCCATGATGAGATCGGCTTGTATGCGGAACAGCACCCTCCCTGGCCGGCCAACCGTTTGGTGATGTACCGAATTGTTCGGAACCAGAGGATAGCCTCGACACCACATGGTTACCGACAATTTGCCTCACGCCCGGCGAATGGCAGGCCGACACGAAGGCTAGCATTACGCATCTCTCGATTGACGTTTTCTGACATTCAGAGCCGTCCTCCCTTGCTTACTGTTTCGTCAACAAGCGAATCGGAAACTGTCATATCCTTATCGTCGAAAGCTGTGCGAGGAACGTTTCTAAATAGCCCCAAGCGGCAGGCTTTCGTGGGGTGGGGAAGGGTCGCGACTCGCAAGCCACTGACCCGATCATCCGTGAGAAGCGAGGTCGGCTCAGGCGACTCGACGTTTGCGGCGCCTCTCTCGGCACGGCTAGCGTTGGCACTCTACTTCACCTAAAGCGATATGGCTAGCACTCTCCGCAAGACCTCTAGTGATCTGCATCTGCATCTACGTCTATGATCTAACTCTGAGACAGACGTTGGCTGACCTGCCAACTTGTTTGTCGACATTCAATGCCCGTGTCATCGTGTCCCGAGGAACCGGTGGCCCTCGCAAGACAAACCAGGGTGCGCTTCCGAGCACCGTGGCATCATGTACACCTTTTGCTGAAAATAGACGTTCAATAAGCGAAAGTCAAGACAGTAGTTGTACGGTAGTTTTAGCAGAGTTGTGTTGATGTAGTGAAGATAAGAGAGTTAAATGGGTCGATCGATGGTGGATCAATGGAGCGTAAAGAATACCCAAAACCCCAACATTGACATGCGGGTCGGTTTTAGTTAACCGGACTCACGGCACGGCTGATTCACAAGGCATGATATTGTGCTTAGGCTGGAGCCGAGGAACAGCCAGTGCAGTGAGCTTTCGAGCATATCGGTCGCAGAAGGACGGTCCCTGCGGGACGTCTTGCGGTAGTAGGAGCCGCGAGGCAGGCGACAATGATTGCCAAATCAGGACATTGTTGCTCCGTTTGTCAGCACGATATACCCATTCGGGTTGTTCCAATGATTCTTTCCCAATGTCATGATGCTGTTTTCGGTCGGCGCCTGACTTTTGTCCCGTGTGGTGATGTTCCGAAACTTTGCGTTGACTACTGATCCGGCATATGAAGCTGAGGGAGGTGTCACAATCACTAAAACCCGGACCTGGCTCCGGTCTGGTTGTTCACAGGAAAGTCTGTTCATAGGATGCATTAATGCGAGCAGTGGTGCCAGTGGAGCCACGGTATTAGTTGAGAGCGGGCTCACACTCTTTTTGATACTCTCTCCATAAGAAGTAGTCTTTGCATCCATGATGTGACATGGAGAATCGAGACGACGTGAAAAGAAGCTACCAACGCCGTGGCTGTAGCAGGGTAGAGACGTAGGTTACCGAACAACATATTATTACTGTCAAGCCGATTTGAGAAAAGATTTCGTACGAAACCACTTCCGTAGAGGGTATATGTCAGCGTATTGCGGGTGATGTGATGATGGATGACCGTAACGGACGCGACCTGAGCGAGAACGGGTGGGTGGGCGGGTGGAGTGCTTGTGCTTGGGCCCCGAAACGACAGAAAACAGAGACGAATTGTGAAGCGGTTCTGGCTTGGACCAGAATCGAAGGTTGGATAAGTTGGGAAGATAACTAGATAGGTAGGTGCATGTGAGCAAAAGGAGGGAAGCGGCTCCGTGGAGAAGACCGATTTGCAAGAAGGAGGCCGGCAACGGCGGCGGCGACGGCGACGGCCCGGGCCTGTCAGTCTGAGATATTCGCATCCTGGGCGAACTGACGACGTGCGTGGTTTGCTAATGCCTGGCAAAGTTGGTAGTTACGACATGACCTGCTCAAAGCGGGCGGGCAACGCTTGTTCATGCGCATCAAAATTGATCCCGTTTCCTGCATTTGCCGTGAAGGCTTGAAGCGAGGTCAAATCAGGGCGGCATGCCATGTCGGCCATGTCGGTAAATGGATCGTTGGGAAGTCGACCTGAGCTAGGTTGGGGACAAGGGTGTGACGAAAGGCAGGAGAAGAGAAGGGGAGCAAGACGTGCGCCGCGCGGACACAGTACCTTGCCTAGGTATTTCACCTGCCAAAAAGATACCTATCTACCTACCTACCTGGCTAGGTACCTACCTACCTTAGGGAAAGAAGGCGTTTGGGCTGCGCTGTGTGCTCCTTTCTTCTCCGGCTTCCCAATGACTACTCGGTGTTGTGGTCTTGGACTGGGAGCTGTCTTACCTCATCCGTGTCCCATCTGTGTGTGCGATGCTAATGAGGGATGGGAGGCTCAAGAACGGCATGCGCTTGCTATCCTGCCGCTGCTCAACGAGTGCTCAGCGAGTGCTCAGCATCTGCATCGACATCGATTCATGCGATCGAACAACCGAAACAAGCGAAGCCAGCGACGCGTTGGCGACAAGAAATGAAGCGACACAGGTGGGGCGGTGCGGGGCGTTTCTTTCTTTTCTACCTCGAGTTTTGTCCTCATTGATCCTTCTGCGACTCGCGTGCAACCCGGAGCGCAAAATCTGTGTTTGGTGTGTTGCACGAGGGTAAAATGTCGCGCCAGCAGGCACTCATCATCGTCTCAACCTCTTGCATCTCAAGATTGGTAGTCAGGTCCCGAGCAAAAAAGGTGTACGTACGGACATGGGCCGAAGTGAGCATGGGGTCGAAAAGAAAGCTGAATGAGGATGAAGAAGAAGAAGAAGAAGAAGAAGAAGAAGAAGAAGATCCAAGGCGAGTAGCGTAGTTAGGACTAAGAGCATGCTGCATAGTCCCCGTGACAGAAAAGGAAAGAAAGGGTAGGTAGGTAGGTGCCGACAACTAGAGAGGCCTGTTCTTTCCCTTCCAGCAAGCCTCGCTGGCGCTTGCCTGCGATCCCGAGCCCGCCCTCGATGACCTTCCCATTCACCCCCTACGCCCCCCTCATGCTTTCCGTAAGATGAAGCGAAGGGAAGGGAAGGAAGGGGAAACAAGAAGAAAGAAAAAGGCGAGGCAGCAGAGTGAGGGAAACACACCGCCGATGCCTCCTCGCTCCTCAGCCATTTCGACGCTACTGCTGCAGAGCACACCCTTGCCACTGGCACGCTTCTGTCCTTTTTGAAGATTCTCCATCCTCCAAGCCCCATGCCCATGCCCATGCTCATGCCCATGCCTACACGTCCGCCCATGTCGGTCGGGTCTTGGATCTTCTGCATCACATCTGCCCGCCCGCATACCAAAACGAACCAAACTTCAAGCCAAGCCAAGCAAGAGTGTATCCCATCCCTCCATCCCTCCATCGCATCATTCCGCTTATGACACCGTCGTCGTCCAACCTCGCTTTTCCCATCTCGACTTCTCGACCCTCGTTTCGTCCTTGCCCGTCCTCATCCGGCCTGTCTGTCCCCCAACAACGCTACACGTTGATCAGCGCTAAGGCGTTTCGTTCCGAGACAGAGTCGAACTACATAACTTCTCCCGTCACATTCGGTAGGTAAAGCAGGTACGTACGGCTGGATAAATGGGTACTCTGCGTCTCGATCTCAGTTATAGATACGGCAAGCCGGTTGATTACCTACACTGCTACACTCCCACCCACCGCCACTGCCGCCGGCGCCGAGCGGCGCCGCCAATTGCGACTGCCAATAGCGGCCCCCATCACGTCGTCTAGGTTTGCACAAGGCTTCTGCTCGGTGTATTACCTCTCCCGGCACACTGCGCATGTTGTCGACCTTGCCAATCATCCTCTTGGATGTTGGGCTATTTGCCATTACTTACACACGGCCGTCCACCCACCGCCGTAATCTGACGTGGTATTCATCTTCGACGTGTTTCGAGAGAGTCCAGCCTCTCTCTCTCTCTCTCTCTCTCCCTTCGGTTTTCCCTTCTACCAACCTTCCGTTCCCCACGGCAGCCACCATCACCGCCTGGGCGCCTAGTCGGCCAACTCCACGCTAATAACGCGTCCCCAACCATGCTTGCCATCACTCCTTTTGCGACACCAAAGCACACCCACAAAACCCAAGCAGCCCGATATCCATCACCAATCACCAGCTCATCCTCTTAACAACTTCCGATGACCGATACTTACTTCTTTGCAGGTCGCCCACTACGATATTGTTTCTCCAACACCATTCACCGTACGACGCTGAGCCAGTACACAACACTGTTCTCTCAAAGATGACGCATTCGTCTGTGTTGGCCAAGTTTGTCACCGTCGCCCTCCAGATAAGAAGAAAAAGTAGCTGCAACGTGGTGAGCAGCAACCAGCTTCAAGATGTTCGCGGATGGAGGGGCGGATGGGCACCGCATCTACGTGTTCTCACCGAGCCAGCAAGCCTCGGCGGCGCCTTTCTGTCTCGATGCGCTCGAACCAAAGACATCCCGCCCTGACACTCCCGGGAAGAGAGACCGGCTTGGTCAGGTCGGTGCGCTGGCAGGGATCCCCTGCCAGGGGGGTGCTACCTGCCCGGGATTTTGGCGAGGGCTCCTACGTCCAAGAGAGACAGAGAAGAGCCCAGTGCTGCCAATGGTCGCCGTGCTGTTCCACATTGCAAGTTTCCAGGTGCTCCGTGTATTCCATCGTATGCGCCACACAAGAAGAAGCATCGCAGCACCAACGCCCAACGTCTGTTCCCGTAAGTCGCAAAGCCCAAACAATACCGCAGGAAAAGCCCGGCAACGGCCACCATTACAGTTACATTATGCCCCATCTCCAAGACCCTCTCAGGCTAGAGAGGCCGTATTGCTCAGAGATGCGTCGAGCATCGTCTGCTCAAGTAAATACTTTCCCCCTCTGTGCTTCCCCCTTGACCTAGCACTCACTCCCCACTCTCGGCACAGGGTGTGGCAATAGTAGATCAACCTTGCAGATGCCACGAGGTGTGCAGTTATGACCAGGGGTCCAGTTACCTCTCTCCATGTATCTCTTTTCGTCCCCATGCCCCCGTCCACTGTCAAAGCCCTCCATCGCCTGATGGGGGAATTTCCCACTCGTACCCACTGTCACAGACCTGGACCTTGCGAGGCGGAGAGCAACCCTGGACCTCGTCGTCCGTCCGACCGTCCGTCTGTCCTACGACCGTTTTTTCTTTTTTTTTATTCTTTCTTTTACTTCGATGCAAGCGCTTCCGTCATGGCTCAGACATGGACAGGGTAGCTTTACTCCGTTCACAGTTTGCTCACAAACCAATGCTTTTGCGCCTTGCTTCTCTTTTCCCCCAAGGTACATACCCTACCGCCGCACGCCCTGGCCCTGCTTCTCGTCTCACTCATATATATCCCATCCGGCCTCGACCGACCATGCGCAGCTTTTTGCAACAAGTCCTCGGTGCCTGAATACAAAGAGGCGTCCTGTCCTCTGACCTCGGATACCATCTCCAGCTTCTCCATATACTGTCCGCCGTTTACCACGCCTGTCATCTCTTCTTCTCTCTTCCTCCGTCTGTACAACTTCGGACCTTCGCGACCGAGTCCCTCTCAAAGCCCAGCCCAACAACTCTCACCACACTCGAAGAAAAAAAAGCAAAACCAGAGTACACTACTGCACCTGACAATTCTGTCGCCTCATCACCCAATTAGCACACATATTCCCCGACTAGTACCTACCTGTCTAACCTCTGGGCTCCCACGACGCTGCTTCGATAACCTGTATAAGGCCTTATCACCACAGTCTTTGGTCGAGGTATCAGCTCACTCATAGCTCCGTGGACTCTCACAGCTTGCTGCTCAAGATGTGCGAGTACACCAAAAACTACTATATATACACATCATGCATCGATCCCGGTGCTCACTTCTTCCGAACCTCAATGGATGGCAACAGGAGTCGGGCTTGCTGCAATGGGCCTCATGAGCGATACATCGTTGTTCCTGGACACTGTCCCCTTTGCAGTGGCTAACCGGCCTCGGCTCGACGAAACAGCCTTACGGGCTTCTCTCGCTTCACTCATTCATGTCTCGGATCTGGCAAGCGGATGTCTACAAGAATCACCGTAGTCCCCGAGCCCGCATTGCTAGCACAGTACGCTGCTGTGGACTGGTGTCGGCACTCGTGCCACCCCTGCCAATCAATCGGGTTTTCGACTGGGAGGGGCTCAGTTCCTCTACGCAACACACATCGCAAGGCATTCAGCCTCAGTCTCCCCGGTTGGCTCAAAGGTTATGGAGCTGTATCCAATGAGTGGCTTGAGAACATGGGTTCTATTGCAGCAGGAAGGCCAGCTGGGGCCCATAGATCTTGAAGGATGGCATCTTCAAACCTACGACTCAGGCTCATATCGCTGAGACACCGCATCTCTTGAGCAACCAGTGTTCAATCCGGAAGATGGTAGGGCGGGAAAGCAAAGAGAGGGGGAGGGTAGCATCTTTACGCCTGTAGAGCGTGCGTGGTGGATGACGGGACGAGACGAACCCCCTTCGGAAACACGACGGCACCTGATGCTCGACAGGGGGGGGGGTTGGGAAACGTCGAGAAAAGCAAAAGCACAGCAAGCGGGCGTAGCGTTATTGCATATTCTCCTTTTATGTTTTGAGATTTCGGTCGACTGGTCATTTCTTCATATTCCTCCCACCCCGGGGTTTTGCTTATCCCGTTTCTCACTCGAACCAGCATAGCAAAGCAAGGTTGTGCGCATGTCTGTAATTCCATTGAGCTGGGACTGGTATTGTTTGCTACGGCGTTTTACAAAAGCATAGGGAACGGCGTAGAAACAAGGGGCGGGATTCATCGAGAAACAGTCGTCCGCCACGACTATTATGACTACTATTGTTACCTCTACCGCCCTAACATTACCACGCCGCTATCCCTCGTATCGTGTCTACTCACCAGGCTGCGAAGAACGGATGGGTTATTCCTCCTCGCAGAAATACTTGCAGGTGTTTCCCTTGCCTGTCCACGTCCATCCAGGAATCCCCGACATTTGGGGGGGGTAGGGGGTTTGTCTGTTGTGTGCCCTTTCCCCTGTTTTCAGCCGGGGCAACCATGAGCTGGGATGCATCGGAGCCTGGCGGGGTTCCTCTGTGTGAGGTGTGTGTGACCGTCGAGCAAGCTGGCGGTCATACCGGCATCAATAACCCTTCTCTGCTGTCTATATGTAGGCCACGCCTATTGCATACCTTCCCGGTCCTTATTAGGGGTGATAGTGAACACATCAACCAACAGTTTTGGTCGGGCTGGCTGGCACCTTATCTAGGTACCTCCCGCCGAGGTTCCTGAAGCCGCCCCCTGGAACGGGGTCGGCCTGGGCTTCACCATTGCGTGATGAAGACGGGCCGTTGACGGGTCGCAGGCGTTTTTTGGCCGGGGACGTGGACGGTTCGGCATGGTGTTCGGGAGGAGTTCTGCAACACCACGCATGCTCCCCCGAGGTGACCGGTGCGGGCCGGCTACGGCGCCCCTGAGAGAGAGAGAGAGAGAGAGAGAGAGAGGATGTGGCATAGGCGACCGCGCTCGCGCCCGCTGTAGACGAGGGGGTGGTATAGCCGAGCTGCCATATACCCTCCTCCATTTCCACTTGTTCTTCCCCATCCTTCATCCCCTCGTATCGGTGGCGGTGGGTTTGTTGGCATCTCAGGCAACGCCTTCCTGCCTGCCGGCCAGCTTTCCCGGGTTCTGGGCTGCACTTGAGCCGCGTCCGCCAGGCGGCGCGAGACACAAGAAATTGTTGTTTTCGCTGGTGAGACCTTGGGTTGCGAAAGCTGTGGGCGGTCGCTGGCTCTTGTCTTACTCGTTCGAGGAGCCATCGTCACACGGGCTTTGCACGTCGCTCTTGCCGCCTCACTCGTCCTTTCTCGCGTTCACAGCTTCACCGTCTGTGTGTGCCATGCAGGCTTACAGCAGGATTCTTCAGGGCGGTGGACCAGGCCAAGTCGGGGGATGGTGGATGGGGTGTCGCTGGCGTCGAGCTTCGTGATACACAAGATCCCCCATTAAATGCTACGTGTTGGCCTTCCGCCTCCCGTTCCAGGAACGTGTATCCGTAGCTGCGTGGTCAAGCCTGGCGGTCATGATGTTTTTCCAGAGCAATCTGCGGCGTGTCTCATGACCATGTCGTCCTCTGCATCCACCAAGCGCAACCCCTTTACAACTTCATAACTTGGCCTTGTCGACGACTGTGGTCTCACTGGCTTGTCCGGTGGAGTTGAGACGGCATTCGGTGTGGAAAGATCTCCACTGCCCTCCCCAGATAGGTCAACCCGTCCTAGAACCAGCGGCCGACCGACTGGACGCATGCGCTTGGACAGTCATTTAACCCAGTCTTTGGAGCTGCCGTGGCGGCACATGGGGAAAGGTATGCAGCATCATCACTTCCAAGGTCTTGATGACGGGCATCTTGAAGTAAAAGTGTGCTGTGGTTCGTGGGAAGGGGCTCGAATGGTTTCACAGGAGGATACCTATGATCTGACGAGACTGAGTCGTAGATTGCGCCCCCATACTGGACCATGCTGCACTGCTGAAGGCGTGGAGTCGATGGCTTCCAGTAGCGGGTCGAACCGGTACGAAGTACTCTGTACATTACAGGCCAACATACGTGGGGGTGCTGCGTCTCGAGAACATCATTCAGACGGAGGACTTCTCCGGCGCCCCTCCCCAATCAACGGTCAAAGCTCGCTCGCGCGCTCCCTGCTCATTTCCCTCGAAGTCATCCCCTCCCCTTCAGAACTTGGCTGCTTGGCCGGTGTTGCGTCTGCTTCACGGTGGGCCATGGCCAGTCTGCTTTGAGCCGGTCCGAGGCGTCGGGCCCGAGAGGAGGGGGCCGGGGGGGGGAAGGCGGCCGCCAGAACTTCGGTTGAAGGAAAGGAGACATTCGGAAAGGGCGCCCGTATTCGGCTCCGCAGGCTCGAGCTGCATTGCCGATTACGGTATCCGTACGTTTTGACCTGACCTGACGCTGGTACGATGCGGCCCTAAGCAACAGGCTAGTCGTCCATGGGCTTCCCTGGGCTTTGCATCTGATCGTCCCGGCCCCCCGGGCCCGTCTTTGACCACGACCATGACCCCGGCGGCGGTGCTCTGCTAAGGTTTCCCGTCTACCCCGAACAGAAGTGGCCGACAGACAGCGAGGGCTGGTTCCAGATCGGAAAGGGGGATGGATGGTGGGTGGATGCCGCAACGGATGCCGCATCAAACGAGTCAAGCGGGGGGGGCAGGTGGACTCGACGTGGTGGACCGTGGGGGGAAGGGGTTTGGCACCATGTCCTTGCTGTGCCGAAGCATGGCAGTTTTGGAAATTTTGCCGTTCTGCCTTTGGTACACAAGGATCCTTGCTGTCCGCTTTGGCATTATTGTCCTTCTTTTTCTTCTTTCTGGTGGGGGACATGCTTAACAACGGTTCGACAACGACGGCACTTTCCGCCATTCAACTCAGCTAGCCCTGTAGGCTCTCGGAGCTGGGGTGGGATGTCGACCTGGACCTGGAAGGTCTCCGCCGGCACAGCCGATTACAACGGTCCACGGGTCGTCGAGACGGTGAGGTGGAGGGGAAGGTATGGGATAGTTCGGGGTTTGCACACGGCGGCCGGTCGTACAGGACGATGCTAACGAGTCAGTGGGATGATGTCAGGTTGGAGGGGGAAGAAGGTTCGGTGGTTGTACCATACTGTTTTAGATGGTGACGGCCGGCCGATGGAACTGTGCCGACGAGGTGGTGATCCCCGCATGTTCTCGTCGGCGCGGGCTCGCTGGCACACGGAGCCGAGAAGCCGACGTCGTCGCGTTCAGGTATCTGGACTTGGACTTGAAGCTAGGGCCGCGGGTTCAGCAGTCGACGCTCGACTTCGCCGCCCCCCACCCAAACGGAGAATATTTTAGGGTAGTGGTTGG
>PUHP01001514.1:0-10724 GCA_006783085.1 Colletotrichum shisoi | reverse complement strand
TGTATTTAAAGACGCCCGTTGTTCGTCTTTCGGATCTCAGCGGCTCCGAGGAATCGATTACCGGATTGGAAGCGAACGAAAGTAACACACGACAGATCATGACATGCCTGCCTCTGCGCAAGCATGTCTTGACACCAACAGCAACTTCTCTACTAAGTTTCTAGGCCAACCTTAAATCCTTCGTTGATGGGTGGTGATAAAGCCAGATTCACGCGGGTTCCATCGAGCGCCCATGAAACAGCTCGTCCGACTCTACATGCCTGGAACAGGAACTCTGAGCAGCCGAATCTTGTGGAGTCAGGTTCGCGGGTGAATTGGAGTTGATTCACCAACCCCGTCATCTGAAGGTCACCAGTCTGTCAAACACAAGTCGTATGTACAGACTCCAATTCTGGCTCCCAACTCTGTCTGAGTCTGTCATCACAAGGTTTGCAGATACTGATGTATTTAAAGACGCCCGTTGTTCGTCTTTCGGATCTCAGCGGCTCCGAGGAATCGATTACCGGATTGGAAGCGAACGAAAGTAACACACGACAGATCATGACATGCCTGCCTCTGCGCAAGCATGTCTTGACACCAACAGCAACTTCTCTACTAAGTTTCTAGGCCAACCTTAAATCCTTCGTTGATGGGTGGTGATAAAGCCAGATTCACGCGGGTTCCATCGAGCGCCCATGAAACAGCTCGTCCGACTCTTGCCAAATGCATAAACCCGTTCCAGGCCAAGAGAAGAGTTCTTCTCTTCGTCAGGTCGTTGATGGCCTTCCCAGTAGCAAGCCTTGCAAACTGCAACATTGGCACCTGGACCGAGCGATCGATCAGCGCACCTTGTTTTGCGATGAGCAGGGAGATGGACCTCATCCATGTCTGCCAACAACGCTTAATCGCCAACCTGGTTGTTTCTCTGACGTGCACTGTCGAAGATCGACACAGCCACCGGCCAGTTGTAGGAGGTAGTATGTCTACGACGGGTCTGGGTTCTCCGAGCTCTCTACTCACGCAGTTCTCTCCGCAGCGGTCTCCGTTATACCCTCAGTTCCAAGATGACAGAACAAGACAGTAGACCCACGGCCGTCTGATATCGGGCTCGTGAACAAACCTTTTCTTGGCTCTCGGTTTTGTTCTCGGTGCTTCTCAATGACCCGAATTAGAGGGGGAATCACACATGGTCCCAGGGCTCTGAGTCTCTGACAGAGGTGTGTCCATCCTAAAAGTTGCTAAGGATTGGCAACGTCCCAATTCTAGAATTACGATTCTCTGCGGATTCCGCCACCTCATTCACTGGTGAAACTTGGGGCGAAACTTCAGTTCTGACTTCTCCATCCATTGTCTTCATACATGGTGCTCCGCTTCTGGGGCTGGCCGCTGACGTCTCGTTATCGTTCTCGTGTTCAGACTTCTCCGTCCCCGTAAGCCACATTATCCTCTCTGGCAATCGTCCAGAGTTTTTGGAGAACCAAAAGTGCATGCTGGCCCTACATTCATCGGTCACATCGCCTTTTGTGCCTGGATCTCCTCGCCTACGTTAGCATAGAGCTTAACTCAAAGGTAATTTCCCATTCTTTTGGGTTGCCCGACGACCAGCGGGCAACCATCGCGCACATAACGTCGTGTTTCATGTCGGCAATGACACTGGCCGGCCCCCTGGTGCTCCAATATCCAAATTTAAATTGTACGCTAAATTCCTGCTGACGCTCGTTTCATGGGTTGGCCCAGCGTGTAGACAGAAGATCGGCCGAGAGCAACAGGACAATGCCCTTTCGATGTCACAGAGAATCAGAGATGGTGAGGGTGTGGTCTGAACGGGGCTGAACGGCATAATCCGACACGTAATGTCAGGCGCCCTGATGTATGTAAAACCCCTCCTTCTCTGCGCTAACTACTAGTTGGATGGCTTGAACTAATCTTGAAATGATCATATGTTGTTGCTTTTTGAAAAGACTCAAAGTCTGGTATCTTTCCTCTCTTCTGTTTCGCTGCCCTAACCCCCTTGTCATTGGGCAGCCCATGATCAGAACCGGTCGTCTACTAACTTGCCTAAATGGCTATGGATGCGATACCTCTTTGAGCCAGAAAGCCTCATGTGATGAACTTGACCTTGATCATTTGATACGGTTCTTCTTTGCCTTGTAACATGACTGCATTGGTCCCTGGTCCAGTTCCCACAACCTGCCGGGTATTTTAAGACTCCGTGCAAGTCCAAAGGTGCTTCATCCAACTATTTACATCCCATTGAACCCTAATTCTCATTTTTGAACAGAGGAGGAAGTGAGCCGTGAGACGGGTTCTGATACGGCAATCGCCACGTCTACCGAAAAGTCAAACCTGAATTAACCATATAAGCCGTGAGCAGAAAAGAAAGATTATCGGTCTTTTTAACCAACTTTCAAACTGTCGCAGAGGCAACCTTCAGGTGGGAATTGACATGAGAAAACGGCTTGTATTGTCTACGTGTGAGACCACCTGTCTCAGCGCGACTAAATAGCCCACTAACCAAGTAGGGCTAAGCTAGGTCTAGCCTAGAATAAAGGTTATTCTAGATCTAGGCTCCACAAGGCTACATAATGCCTATAAGGGTATTATAATATACCCCCCTAGGAAGATAAGATAGTCTTCGATGTTATATACCTATAAGTAACTAGATATAAAAGATATTACTATATAGAGGTATTTTAAGGTAGTTAAGGTTACTTATAAAGTAGTAAATATAAAAGAAATTATTATATTATACTATATCTAGTATTTAAATATATACTTTTTTGTATTTTACTATAAAGAAAAAATAAAGCTAAATTAAAGGCTTTAATTAGCTTAGTTATTTAATTGGTTTAGTATTTACTTTAAGTAAATATATTATCTTTTTAAGCTTATAAAAAAAGGTATTATTTTCTTTTTTAAATAATAATAATAATAAAAACTATATATATTAAAATACGTTTACTTTTACTTATATATATATATAATAAAGAAGCCTATATAGTATTTATATCATACTATTTTTAAGTAATACTAATATATAAGGTAAATACTTCTAAATAAAAAGAAAGAGTTATTATATATTTAAACTACTATAGTATATATAGCCTAAGCTAAAGCTTATACTATAGTATATAAGGGGAATAAGAAAAGTAGTAGCTTTTCTACCGCCTTTATTACCTTAGCTATAGTCCCTCCTACTGATGTATATTATCCTAGTTATATAGTCTTAAAGTAAAGCTAATAGTTAGTAATAAAAGAATTTAGGTAAAGGTAATAAAAGTAGTAAAGATATTATAGATAAGGGTAATTTATAGCCCCCTTATTTTTATATCTCTATTATAGGTACTAATAGTAAAGATAAAGGATAATATACCCCTCTCTCCCCTAGTACCTAAGCCCTATACTAAGTAGCCTTAAATAAGGCCCTCTAAGCCTTAGTAGTAGGTATATTATTATTTACTATTTATTATATAAACTATATTCTAATTAAGTATTTAAAGTTAGTAGCTATAGTTATAAAGGAGGAGAGGGTATAAACTACTTATATTAAACCTTAAAGCGTACCTTAAAGAATAACTTTAAGTACTTTTAGTATATTTAAAGTATGCTATATAGTAATTCTTTAAAGTAGCATATACTAGCTACTAAAAGCTAGTCCCTTAAGTACTAGTAATATATACTTAGTAAGACCCCTTATAATACAGTCCTCCTATAAGCCTGTTATAGGATTATAGGTAATATAGGCTGTAGAGAGTGGCTTTACAGTAAGCTAGCTGAAGGCTAGCAGGTAGGCTGCTGACTTACACCTAGGATAGGTGTAAGGAAGTAGGATGTAAGTGAAGCAAAGCAAAAGCAAAGGTAAAAGTGAAAGTAAGTGTAAAGATAGGTGTAATTAAGTACGTCTCTTTATAGTTAAACCTTCTAAGAGAAGGTTTACAATGTAGGAGACTATATACTCTATAGGTAGGTAGGTCTACACCTACTAGCAGTTAGGTATACTTTTTAAGTGTAATACCTTATATAAAGATTATTAAAAGTACTAAGCTTTACTATCTAGTCTAAAAGTTCCTAATTATAAAGTATAGTAATTTAGCTTTAAGTATATATTTCCTAATATTATTATTGAAGTAAGTATTACTAACCATAATATAGGTCTTTAGCTAAGTAACTAGTATATTATAAAGCTATATTATATTTAAGAACACCTTTCCTTAAGGGAATATTTATTATAGTATATAGAGGTATAGTAAGGTAGCGTTAGTACTACTAACTCTAGAGTAGCCTATAGGTATATCTCTTAGTAGTTTTAGTAAAAACCTACTAGTCTATCTAAGCCTATCTAGTAATCCCTCCTTTAGTATAGCTATTACTATTATAAATAAGAATAAAGTAGCTACTATTTGGTTTATAATTAATAGCTATATTAGTTAGTTATTACTTATAGTAGCTATGCCTATATATAAGATCCTTACAGATTAGTATATAGTACTTCTAGGGGGTTAGTAGTACTAACTAAACTTCTTTTAGGCTCCTAAGTAGAGTAGTAGCCTTTAAGCTAGAATAGTAATATGAAATAGCCTATAGGTATTTCTTCTTCTAGTAGTTAGTATGTTAAGTATATATAATCCTTATATATATATCTTAGAGGTTAAAAAGTATATAAAAGTACTTAAATTTATCCCAAGTAAGGTTTTTAGTAAAACTATTAGCTAGTATATTATTTATTAGTATATATATAATATTAAATATACTAGTTATATATTCTTACTAAAGCTATATATTTTAAATATTAATATATTATGGGTAGGTTAAGATCTGTTTACCTTTACCTACTATAAGGTAAATTATTCAGCTATTATTATAAATAGTCTCTTAAATATTACCTAGGTTAAGTTATATATCTTAAAAGAGGCGCTTAAAACTAATAGTCTCCTTAGTAATATACTTAAGGCTAAGAAGCTTAGCCTTAGTTATTAATATTATTATAGTATTTTACTAAGTAGCCTTCTACTAGATTAGGCCTCTAAAGAGTAAAATAATATATCTATATAATAATCTTTATATCTTCTTATTATTTATAAATAAAGCGCTACTTATAATTACTAGTACTTAGGTACCCCCTAAGGTATTATAATATATTACTAAGTACTAGGTATAAAAGAAGTATTAGATAACTTAATTAGCTACCTAATAGTATATATATAAGGGGTTTATTAGGAAGTATAAAAGTAGAGTATAGGTAAATATCATATTCGGTTAGATTATTATTATAGTATAGAAAATAGATCTAATCTTCACTTAGAAATACCTTACCTTAGTAGGGGTTACTTAGTTATTATTCTTTTCTAATAGCGTTATTAGTAATAGGATAATAAGTATATACAAGTTAATAAGGTTCACTTTCTTAGCTATACGCTTAATATACTAGTTATAAGTAAGGAATATCTTTTACTTTAGATAGTTATATGAGATCTAAATACCTAAGTACTATTTAGCTAAGCCTTAGTCTTTTACCTTATATATTACTTTAATCTTATTAGTTATCTTCTTAGCTTTATCTATATACGAGTTATAGAAAAGAATAAAAATATTATTAATGTAGAATAAGATAAAAACCTTCCTATCTAGGGTTTAAAATAGATATAGGTCTTTAGCTTTTAGTAGTAGTCCTAGACGTTAGAAAGTTATTAAGAATTCCTTATACTAAAGGAGTATTTTATCCCTAAGGCGATATAAAGTATAATATAGCTTTACTACCTTACTAGATTACTTAAAGCTATTTAGAAGGTAGTAGATAATAGGTAGCTTATTTAGCCTATATACTATATTTAAAAAGGTATTAACTATATTAAATTAGTAGATCTTAAGATTAAATGTAGCTATAATAGCTATCATAATATAAAGCTTTATACTATAAGAGTTACTATATATATCTACTTTAAGGGATGCTTTTCTTATGTATTACTACTTATGTAAATATAAGCTTTATATTAGTTAAGAAAGCTATTTTAATCTAGCTTATACATCTAAACCTACTTAAGGAGAATAGGTTTCTAAGTAATATTACTTTAGTCTACTACTTTCTATATACCTATTTCTTTAAGTTTCTATGTTTTAATAAATATAGCCGATATAAATGTATCTTATTTAGTCTATAAGAGGCTAAGGAAACCCTTCTAGTTAGATAGTAGTAGTAGGAGGTTATTAATATACTTCTTATTATGTAGTTTTAGTATTTTTTTAGATATACTTTAGCTAAATAATAAATATATGAAGGTATTTACATATTATTAGGTAACTAGTAACTTCTTTATTAATTACCTTCTACTAATCTAATAAGAAGGTATTAAAGAGATTTACTTAGCTTTACTTTATAAAAGCTAATATAGAGAGGAAGCTAGTTATTTTTATTATATTAAAGGTATCTCCGACTAGTTTAGGTAGGAAGCCTTATTAGTATTAGCTTTACTAAGTTAGGGTAATATAGACTAGGCTATCCTAGTTACTTATATCTGTACCTTACCTTTAGGTAGTACCACTTATAGGGATAGATTCTAGATGTATTAGTTTATTAGTTATAGAGGTAGTATAGTCTAGGCTATCCTAGTTAATTAGATTTATACCCTACCTCTAGCTAGTTTATCTTATAGATATAGGTTTTAAATATATTAGATTCTTTACTATACTTCCCTCTATATTTAAAGGTGTATGAGTTTAGACTACTATTTTATCCTTAATTACTTTATTTATATAATTAGTATTCTTAGGGTTAGACTTACCTGTATTCACTAAGTATTAGTTTAGAGTAGTTATTACCTTTACTACCTAGTCTTAGACGTCTCTAGGCTTAAGTAAAGAATTAAAGGTTAATAGCTACCCTCCTTACTAGATTTAGTTTAATATACTATCCCCTAATGTAGTATTATCTAAAGATACTATTCTTAGTATAGAAGTAGGTAGTAGAGGCTATTAAGGTAGGTATACTTCTTATAGGATTAACATTATATTAGCCTCTTCTATAATACCTAAGATATAGAGTTTAGGTTTATCTAAGGTACTTAAGTACTTAATTTTAGTTATAATTACCTTTATAACCTTAGCTAAGAGTACTACTTTTATATTATTCTCTATATAAAAATAACGTTTATAAAATATAATATTTTATATAATAACAACTTATTAAAGTAAAGAGATCTATACATAGTATAGGTTATAAGTATTTTAAATATATCCTACTAGGTATCTAATATAACCTCTTAGTTCTACCTTAAAGTACCGTCTTTTTATATCCCTCTCTCTATCCCTCTAAAGGGGGTATACTTTATAGCTATAGGTATAAAGCTATCCCTACTAAGGGCGTAGGTCTTAACTAAGGGTTACTTAGTATTATAATACCTACTAGTAGAAATATTATTCAAACTATCTCTCTTCTTTCTTAATTAGGCTTAGTTATATATTATATTACTTAAGGCTAATATTATAAAGGTAGATACTAGCTATAATAGCTTCTACTTAAAGGTTATATAAAAGGTTTACTTCTAAGAGTAATATAATACCTTAAAGAATAGCTTCCTAGCTAGCCTTTTTAGTACTACTATTTAGTTCTTTAGTATATAGAGGAGGTATTTTAATCTTAATGCCCTTATCTTATACCTAGTATTAAAACTCTATATTATTATTAATTACTATTATAAAGTAGTTTATATTCTAGTAGATCTTATATATAGTAAGGCTATACTATCTAGCTACCTACTACTTAAAGGTTTAAAAGACTTTAAAGACTTTATTTTAAGTTTTCTATAAGTATAGAAAGCTAAAGAGCTAACTAGTATATTTATTCTTAATTACTATAAGCTAGAAGGTTTTATTAAAGCCTTTAGGGTAGTTAAATAGGTCCTAGGAGATCTTATAGTAATGGTATAGGGATCTTTATTTAGAACGTCTTCTAGAGACTACCTTTTTAGCATAGGCTATTTAGTAGCAGAGGTAGTTAAGTCTTTTATACGCTTTTATTTTAACCCCTTAAACATTAGGTTTAAGATATTAAAGGGTATCTAGACTAAGCTAGCTACCTTAAAGATACTAGAGCTAAGTAGAGTCTTTATGTTTTTAATTTTTATAGTATAAGTATTATTTAGAAGGCCTACTACTAGGTAGTAGTAATACTATAATATTAACTATTACTATATAGCTAATAGAAATATATTTAGAAAAAAGGTAATTAAAGAAAGGCTTATATTTAAGGAAGGTAATGTTTACCTTCTTTATTAGTCACTTAACTATAAAGCTATAAGGGGTTAGCTAAATATACATAGCTAGGGAAAGGAATAAATAATAGGTATAGGTGTTGTTATAGAATTTAACTTATCCTCTAGACTAAACTACTTAGTCTAGTAGACCTTTATTAACAAAGCGTTACTAACTAATTACTTAAGCTAACTAACTATCCTTAGTATCCTACTATTAACCTAGGGAACTAATATCCTTATAATTATCACCCCCTTTAAAGGGCTTAGTCCCTAAGGCTATTACTAATACTAGCTCCTATTAGCCCTATAGTATAACTTACATTAGGTACCTAAGTCTATTACTAGGTTTTCTAAGTACTTTAGACTATTACTAATAGACTATACTACTAAGCTATTAGTAAGCTTTTACTTATAACTAAATAATAGCTCCCTCTAGCCCTATAGTATAACTTATATTAAGTACTTTAGTTTTTTACTAGGTTTTCTAAGTACTTTAGACTATTACTAATATACTATACTACTAAGCTATTAGTAAGTCTTTACTTATAATTAGTATACCTAAGGCTTATAATATTAATATTAAGTACCTTATTCTATTACTAGTTCTTACTAAGTACCTTAAACTATTACTAATACTAAGTATCTTAGTCTATTACTAGTTCTTCTAAGTACTTAGGACTATTACTAGTTACTTAGTTACTAGCTTTTTAAAATTCTATTACTAACTAATAATTATTAGATAACTATAAATCTTCTATAGTTATATAAATCTTTATATAAAACATTTATAGAAATAAAGTTAATAGAAGCTATTATTAAGCTAAGGGGTATTTTATATACTTCCTTTATATACCTCTTCTTAAGGTAATACTTATAAGTTTATTAACTATAATAGTCTATACTAATGTAGCTTTACTTACTATACTTCCTATACATGGGGATTATCTAAGCCTTCTTAGCTACTAGCTACTAGGTAACGCCTTAGTAATATACTAGCTATCTTTTAGCTTAGACTAAAGGTATTATTAGGCTTCTATCCTAGTTACACTAAAGCTCTTATAGGCGCTTAGTAGTAAAGGTAACTTTTTAAAGTAGCTAATTAAAGTGTTTTTATCTAATTAGTACTTACTAAAGTCTTTATTATAGATAATAGAAGAATAAGAAGGCTAGAGGCTAATTTTCTTAAAGGTTTTTTATCCTAGAGGCCTAGTATATTACTAACTATTTAGTAAAGAATTATAAAGGTAATTAACTAGGCTATTACTAAGCCTTATAAAGCTAGCTGTATAGGTATCTCTCCTATAATTCTAGGTTAACATAAGATTAATAAATAAATACTTTAAATAACGCTTATAGGCTTTATTTATTACTTATTATATTAATTATAAATTAGTAGTTTTTTATTAAATCTAAAGCGTTACTATTACCTTTATAAGGGCTTATCTTGTATAGTAGTAGTCTAAGGTAGTTAGGTAAAGCTAGTTTCCTACCAATGTTATAACTATCTAGTTTGATACTTATTTAGGCATACTATTCTCTTTAAGGATATTATACATATATACTAGTAGCTATTTAAATTACTTTTCCTTTAGTAAGTAGTTAATAAGTAGTTAAAGTATTTTTATATGCTAGCTTTATATTATCCTTATTAGCTCAGTTATTAATAGTTTAGATAAAGTATTTAATAAAAAAGTATTTTTAGATATAATATTTATTATCTCTTCTAGAGTAGTAGCTAGTTAATAACTTATTACTCTTCATATCTCTATTCCTTAGTCCAGCTTCCTCTGAGAGGTAGAAGTTAAATAATTACAAGGGGTTAGCTAAATACATATAGCTAGGGAAAGAAATAGATGATAGGTGTAGGTATTATTATAAAATTTAACTTATTCTCTAGACTAGACTACCTAGTCTAGTAGACCTTTATTAACAAAGCGTTGCTAACTAATTACTTAAGCTAACTAATTATCCTTAGTATCCTACTATTAACCTAGGGAACTAATATCCTTATAAAAGCCTTCTATATATCCCTTATAGTAAAGGGTATAGTCTAGGCTATAGTACTAAATACTAGTCTTATAAAGAAGGGCTTCTTAGATAATATTTATATAAAAGTTCTCTATATATACTATATTCTAAAGTATAAGGTTTTTAGCTATACTATCTTAGTTTTTAATAGTATTCTTAATAACCTATACCCCTTTTATAAGTATAGGGTATAAAGTAGTATCTAACTTAACCTACTTCTTACCCTTATTAAAAACCTTAATTAATTCTAGCTCTAAGAGAGTAACATTATTTACTAAGTATATAGTACTATAGTTATCTAATACTATACTATATAAAAGGATATATAGGCTTAAGTATAGTATAATAGATATAACGTACCCGCATAGCGAGTCGCCCATCATAGCGAGTCGCCCACTTTTCCAACTTTCTACCTCTTTGACCTTTACACATCTTTCCCTCCACGTACGAACATGCAATCTACCTCAA
>PUHP01001512.1:0-10898 GCA_006783085.1 Colletotrichum shisoi | reverse complement strand
TACCTTTAAGGTAGCCTTTTTTACTTTAATAGGTAAAGAAAACGTACGAGCTAGCTTTAGACAGGCTAGCCTTATCCCTTTCAACCTAGAAGTAGTTATTTCCTACCTAGATTTCAAGCTAAAGACGCTAATACCATCTAACTCACGCCTAAGCAGCCAGGGCTCCTAGGACCTAAAGATACTAACTATAGTATATAATACTATACAAAGCTCTACATTACATAAAAAAAGGATTAATAGTTATTAACATAGCTTACTAACCTATTTATATCAAGTAGTTAACTTATAGGCTAAAGGTATTAGTAAGTTAGTATACAAACTAGCTCTTATTAAAGCTAAGTACTGTAGGCTTTGTATAGTAAATAAGATACTAAGTAAGTGTTAGAGGGCTAAAAAAACCTAACTACGTCTTAGAGGGTCCCTTAATGTAGCTAAAGTAGAGGTAATCTAAGTAGAGAAGGGGGTTGTTAATACTAGAGGCGAAAATACGTGTTAGGAAGGGGCTTATACAGAGGGGGGTGAAATGCGCAGGTAACGATGTAGTAATTACAGAAAGACTAGACATAACGTACGAATATGTTAGGTAGTTTAGGAGACCTCTGAAGAAGAGGATAATAAGTAGTTTTATTTAATTTCGTACAATGCTGCCTAATTAACTTACATAAATAGCTAGAGAGTAGGAGGACGTGCGTCGCTCACTGTGCATGTACGTTATCCCTAGATAAATTAACCTTATCCTAGATATACTATTCTAACTTCCTATAATACATAACAATAAGGACTTAAAATTACTTATAACTATGAATATAAAAGCCACTGGAAAATTGGTAGTATAAAAGAGATAGTTAAAACTAGAATATAGTAACCTATATAATATATAAGACTATAATAAGACTAAATATATCTTATAACTAATTTACTTTAAACAATCTATCTTAAATAAAATAATATAGATAATAGTAGAAAAGTACCATAAGGAAAAACAATACTAAGATATTATTAATACTATTTAAAAATATAATAAACTAAACTTACTAAATAAGAGGAGTAATAATGTAGACTAGTATATAGAAATTACAGAAAACTACTAACTAGGACTACCTTTTATAATAAAGAAAGGCTTGCTATATTATATTAGAAGAGATAAATAAACATAGTATTACCTAATAGTAAAATCTATATAGTTATAAAGATAGTATATAATAACTATAGTTACTTTAGATAATAATAAGTACTATATACTAAATAGTTTTTACTTTTAGTAGAAATTAAAATACATTAAAAACTATATTAGATACTACCTAAAATACCTTAAGAATATAACTAAATAAATAAAACTACTAGGTAAACTATAACTAATTTATATACTACTAAGACTATTTACTATAATAACTATAGACTTTATTATTATACTACCTCTTAAGCCTATAAGAAACTTATTCTAGTGACTAAAGTTAATACTCGTTAAAGAATTTAATACTATAATAGTTAATATATATAAAAGTAGTAAAAAGGTTATACTTATCCTAAGATATATTATATATACTACTAAAGACTAGGTAATACTACTCCTACGTAGACTATAGCTTTATAACTAGGGACTACTAATCTATATAATATTAGACTACAACCTAAAATTCCTTTTTAAAATTTAGTAGATATTATAGAACTTACTAGGAGTAAAATTAGCTATATTAATAGTATACTATCTATAAATAGATAGTATAACTAAGAGCTAAAACTAGGAAGTAGAAATTATGTTATATTACCTTATATCTACTTTAGATATACTATAGCTAGAAGTTATACCTACATTATAATACTAGTTTAATTAGGTATATATAGGTACTTTAGATAGATTACTAAATAAATACACCCTTAAGTTTCAACCGCTTATAGTAGTAGATATACTAAACCTAGAAATAATGCTAATAATACCAGAAATATAATAAATTACCTAAGAAATCTATAGTTAGGAAGCTAAGATACTAGCTATTCCAGGAGTAGTAGCTATAAAGATTAAATATAATAAAACTAAAACACTAGTAATATTTAAGTAGGGAGATAAAGTCTATATTAAGCGACATAACGGAAATAACCTACTAAGAAAACTATACTAGAAATAGTCCTAGTAGTAAGCTAAACGTTTTACAATTATAAAAAAAATTAAATAACTAGTATATAAACTACACTTCCTAATAATACAGAAAATACATCCTATAGTATCTATAGTATAACTAAAACTAATACTAAAGAGATAAGATCTATATTACTAATAAATACAAAGACTAGGCCTTATATATATTAAAGGTAATAATAATAGATAGAAGTTATACAAAATCAAAAAACTAATAAAGAGGTAAATAACATAGTATACTAGAAAACTATTAATCAGATACCTTATTAGATAGAAAGGTTATAGCGCCTAGGATAATATATAGTATAAGTAAGATATCCATATACAAAACGTAAGTAATCTAGTATATAAATTTAAGTAGTAAAAGCCTATAAAACTAGTAAAAATAACTAGCCCTAAGATTACTAAGTAATAGATAATTAAGATAAGACTAATAGAAAGTAAGTTTATAATTTTAAATAACACCTTACTAATAGAGACCTTATAGGCTAACGCCTTATAAGTCAGATTCTAAGTAATACTACCATAATAAAAGCTAAATATAAATAAATATTATAACTATAAGGAAATAAAGAAGTAAAGTAATAATAATATTAATATTTCTAAAGACTATAAGGGAAGGAGCACCTAAAGTTATAACCTACATTTCTAGCTCCTTCCCCCTCTATTTTATAACAGCTACCTCCTATATCTTACTCTTAGTTTCTATCCTTATAACCCCTAACCTTCCTACTTACACTTAATTTTCTTACTTATGCTTGTTAGCTTTATCTATTTACAAATACTATTACCTATCTTTTTTTACTTTAAACTTATATTACCCTTTCTCCCCCCTAAATACCCTTATATTATCTCTTTTCCTCCCTCTCATACTATTACTATAATAAATAACATCTAAAAAAGTAAGTACTTTAAAAATAAATATAATAAACAACTTTACGTCTATAAGTATACTATAACTATAGGATACATTATCAACAAATCTATAGAAGGTATAGATTAAGCTAAACTTATAGCCTTAGCTACTAACATTTGCTACAAACTTAACTATGACATAATAAAAAATTAAAGTACCTTTACTATATATAATAATATCTACTACTAACTAATTAAAAGCGTAACTATAGAACTCTTATCTATTATTATAATTAAAACCTATATTAATATTAACGTTATAAGAAAAGTTACTCTAGCTTTAATAAATAAGTTTATAGATAAAAAACTACTTAACTACAAAAACATTTATTCCTATGTCTATACTAAGATCTAAACCCTATAAAACTTACTATATATACCTGCTAGAGAGTTTAAGAAATTATGTATGAAGAAACTAGGCCACTAAGAAAAAGAGGTTAGTATAATTTTTAGAATTACTAATATTAAGGAATATAAGTAGGAATAAGTCCCTTTAATTAAAAGTAGTAAGGTAGTTATAATACTTAACTAATAGCGCTTAAAGGAAAATAAGTTAAGAGATAACTAGAATAAGAAATAGAAGTATCTCCTTATAGCTATAATAAGAAATAAAATCTAAGAACTATATATACTAAAGTAACTTAATAATAATATAAGCCCCCCTATCATTAATAAAAAAGATATAATTAATATCTCCTACCTCCTTTATAAAGAGGAAGGTACCTTTTATAATAATATTAAAACCTTCTAGTAGTATTAAAATATAATAAAACATAGTAATAAAGACTATATATATAAGATAATAGGTAGATATAGATTACTTCTAAAATAAAGATATAATATATATAATAATAATAACCCTCTATAAGCAAATACTATAAAACTACTAATACTACTTAAATACCTTACTTACTACTTTAAGGCTAAGATATTTAATACTATCCTCTAGTACTACTAGAGATACTATAAGTAATAAATAAGCCTCTTTAAGGATACTATCTAAAGTAACGCTTAGGTACTCTTCTAAACCTAGTATAGAACCTAGAAGGAAATAAGATATCTATACTACTATAAATCTAGTAACCAAAAAGAGGAATATAGTACTAAGAACGTTACTATAGGAAGTAGAATTGACTATAATAAGCTAATAGTAGATAACTACAAAGTCTAGTACTAAGTATAGCCAATAAGAAGTACTAAGAGATATATTTTTCTAAGTACTACTAGTAGTAATAATAAAGAAGAGCTAAGTATAAATCTAAAATCCCTAAAATAGTATAAAGTAGAGTTTAACTTCTTACTAATTTATATTAAAAGCTGTAAATATAACTTATATACTAACTCTCACAATCTTAGCGCCAATAATAATAACTTTATTAACTTCCTCTACAACTAGATAGAGAAACATAGAGAGATTATAGTATACAGCAAAATTAAGATCAACCTATAGCTACTCCTAGATATAAATATATATAGAGAATACCTTAAAAATGTAGAAATTATATATAAGTTTTATATTAAAAATAACCTACTTTATATAAATAAAAAAGTAGTTATAATTTACTAAAAGTATTAATATACTATTGATATTGATGAATAATCTAGTATCTAACCCTACTAGGTAGTAAAATATAAAACTATCATAAATGACATTATAGTATACATAACTAAGGTATATAAAGCTAACTATATATATTAGTTGTAAAATATAAAAGTAAATAAATTCTACCTTATTAAGAAAAGAAGATATACCTAATATCATATCTACGTAACTTTCTATAAGATAAGTAACGCTTAAGTAACCTTATCTACTAATAAGAACTACTTCTCCTCCATCTATAGCTAAAAACCTCTAAAACTGTAGTAATAATACTTTTAGAAATTAAAGAGGCTATAAATAAAGCTTAAATAGCTCTAAAGAATAATATAAATAAGGAAAAAGTTAGACAGATTAATAATACTATTAGAATAGGATTAGGATACTAGATAGCCTTAGGAGAGGATAGACTATTTATTAGTAAAGATAAAGCCTAGCTTAGAGTAGATATTAAGAATATCTTAAATATTAGAAATAAAGGTGGTATAAAAATATACTAGATAATAACTATAACTATAATGCTTTATAAAGCTACTAATAAAAACTAGTTGAATAAAATATATAACTATAAAATTAATATTAGTAGTATAGTTAGTAACTAGATTATATACTATAAAATATATTATAAACTTATAATTATTAAATATACTTATAACTAATACTTCTAACTAAATAGACTTTTAATCTACATCTAGTAAGGCTATAAAGGAGAGCATAAGTAAACTATCTAGGTTAAATATAAATCTAGACTAGGTAAGATAATATACTAGGATATTAATATATCCTATGTATACTAAACACCTTAAAAACTAAGTAAGTAATATAACTATATCTATAACTACTACCTCTAAACTAAATTGAAATATCTTATTTATAATATCCTACTTTATACCTCTAAATATAAGTACTATATTATAACCTACTAAACTATTAACATAAAAGTAGTAGATATTATAAAAACCTAGCTCTTACTAGTCTAGTACTATCATAAATAAAGTAAAGCTTATAACCTCTTGAATAAAAAGTAATTTAAATACTATTACTAAAAATACTTAAAAAGAATGTACTATATTCCTAAGTAGTCTAAGGATTATATTAACTTTAATACTACAAAAGAGTTACCTAAACTAACCTGCTACTATAGTTTCCTCCTTATAACTAATATTATAGAAGAAAGATATAAACTATTATACTACCTACTTATATAAAACTTAATTACTTAGGCTTAGTAGTAAAATCTAATAGAAACTAGTAACTATATAATAGATAAGAGAAATTTAGGAATTAGGTAACTATAGATAGTTATAAAACAATTTTAGGGGGGGGGTAGATAATATATAACATCTACAGATACACACTAGACTTAGCTACACTACTGCTTTAGCTACAAAGCCATTTTAGCTATACTACAATTCAGGACCTTAAAGGCTATATCTCTATAGCCCTACACACATAGAAAATCCAAGCAAGTTACAACTTGATAAGAGCACCCTAAGGTGCAAGGCACATTCGTACCTAATAGGTAGCCTGCGGGGCTAGGCTAGGTTATAGTAATATCCTTATAATATTTACCTTAGCTAGTAGAAATATTATCAGATAATCTTACAGGTACTATTATAGCCTAGGTAGTCTATTAATATTAAATTATACTTCTACTAGATTAACTTTACTTAGAGTTTATTTAATATAAAGTCTAGGTTATTATTACTAAAGACCTATAGGTAGCTATATTATATAAGATATTTAGCTATATTTAGTATATAGTTACTAATCTATATAAATACTTCTACTTTAGTAGTATGTACTTATATACTATTTATAATGGCGTTATAGATATATTACATATTAGTGTCTCCCTTTGAGGCTATTTTTTATATCTTTTATAAGGAGTTATCTTCTAGGATGTAGGTAATTAGGATTAGATATAACTTAGGGTATAACTACTAAGCTATTATTATACTATTAGTATAGGTTTTAGGGGTTAGAATAGATTATTTTAGTATAACTTAAATAATATACCCTTACTCATACTTATTATTTTAACTTGCTAAGGTATTTTATTCCCTATATAATAGCGCGTCTAGTGTACTTACTTCTTTACTAGGCTAGTAAATAATATAAAAGTGAGATTTTACTAGCTTTTCTACTTATGAGCTTTAGTACTTTATCAGCTTCTATTTTATTATAAAGTGCTTAAGCAAGTTATAGTTTATAATAATATACAATAGCTTTTTAGTACTTTAGAGCTTTACTTATTAAGCTAATAAGTACTTTATTATAGTAAAAAGCTTTTTCTTATGTATTAGGTAGTTATATTACGCTAAAGTCAGCTTTTATAAGTAGAAAGTAACTAGTTAGAGGTTACTATTATTATTAAGCTATATAAGAGTGCTACTAAGTATAAAGCTGAAGTAATTTATCTCTATAAAGGTAAGTACTACTAGGTTAAATATATAGAGGAGTAGTACTATATTAAAGTACTTTCTAAGCTTAGTAAAGGCTATTTATTAAGCCTTTACCTATATAACTAAAGTACCTTTTTATATAAGTATGTTAAGTTGTTTGATAATATAGATATAATCTTATGTAAATAAGTAGTAACAGTTTATAAATTTAAAAAAACTATACACCTCTTTAATACTGGTAGATATTAGCTACTTATAGATAGTAATGCCTTTTTAAGGTTAGTAAAGACCTTTTTACTAGCTTTAAAGATAAATTTATTTAACTCTTTTTATCCTATAAGGTAGAAGGTAAGGCTAGTATAGATATAGTAAACTATCCTTTTTATTACATTATCAATAGTATAGCTATATCTTATTTATAGCTTACTAAAGAAGATATTAATATCTAGGTTATATACTAAGTGTATATAAATATACTTTTAATAGCTATACGGCTTAAATATAAAAGTAATAATTTTATTAGTATCTATTTTTATAGTTCCTTTTAGAAACCTTTATAAAAGTATTTTATATTATTTAATATGGAGTAAGTATAATCTGTATATAAAATTATAATTAACTATAATCTAAATATTATACTTAGTATTCATTATGGCTTTTACAAAGGTTTATTATATTAATATAAGCCTCTACTAGTACTACTAACTAACTTATCTTTTACTTATATTAGAAGTCCTTCTATCCTATACGCTTTTTACTTATAGGCTTTAAAGCTTAATTTTATTTTAAAGCTACTTTGTTTCTAACTCAAATATTTTATCTTTACTACTGGAGGTAGTTATATAGTCTATAGTATTACTAGGCTATATTTTCTACTTAGTAACTACTTATATAGCTATAGGCTTCTTATACTCCTTAAGATAAGGTAGCCTACTTTATTATACTTATAGTACTCTTGTATCTCGTCATATAGTTTATACTTAGCTTTCGTATTAGACTTTAGGGTACTAACCTAGTGAAGCTTATTATTAAAGTATATCTAGTAGTATTTATTTTCTTTATTATAGTTAAGTATATATTATAGAAGTAGTATTAAAGATTTTCTACCTTCTATATAATTTAGTTAATTTTTAATACTATATCTAAAAAGGTTTATAGTATTATAATAGTAACTAGCATAGCTTTCAATTATGAGTTAAGTATATTAGTTATAAATATAATTTATACTATCGTTACTTAAATATTTATACTAGCTTTTACTAATATACACTTAAACCTTAGGTAGAAAGTTAAAAAAGACTTATATTTTTTTCTTTAAGTACTTATTAGTACTATAGTATCTTAAGCTTATATATTTAAGTTACTAAAAGTATAGTTAAAATAGTTTATAAAGTATATAATATTATGTATTTATTTTATTTTAGCTACTCTTTTTATAGTTTATAGTAACTATCTATTAGGGGCTAACTGTAAGGTAAAAGTATATATAGTACTAAGCCTCTTAATGAGAGGAAAAGAATATAATATATATCTTAAGTTTATTATATATTTAATATACCTATAAGGAGTAGTAATACTTATATAGCCTTAAGAATTTTAGTAGGCTTAGTAGTTACTTTTATTTAATATTATTAGTAGTTATACTTATAGGTAAGGTAGCTACTATTATAGGCGTAGGTATAGTATTTATAGTAATATTAGTAAGCGTTTATATTTATATAGTAAGTATAATAACTAATTCTTTCAAGGTAGCTAGTTAGGCGTTACTACGCGCTAGAGAGCTTATACCCTACATTAGTAGCTCTACTAACACGCCTATTATCTTATCTTAGTTACTTATTATATAGTATAATTAGTAAGGGTAGTAAGGTTAAGTTTAGATATATAAAGGGCTAGTAAGGTCTTACTTAGATAATTAGTAAGTTAATTACTAGTAATCTAAACTAAGGAACTAGGAAGGAAGTTATATACCCTATACTTGTATACTATATATAACTTTTATGTAAAGTTTACTTAAGGCTTATCAGCTTATAGTAGGTAACGCCTAGCTATAGTTTATCTATAGCGTAGCCTATAATATTATTGTTAATATATTAGTAAGCTAGGTATTAAAGACTTTAATACTATAGTAAATATAGTTTAAGCCTACTTTAAGACCTCTTAGATAAAGTAGGCCTATATATCTAAATAGTAAAGTACTACTTTTATAAATATTAGTAAGGGGAACCTTAATAAGTTAAAGGTAGAGGTCTTAGAGATCCTACTAAAGTAACTTAAAGTTATCTAAAAGGTACTCCTAGATAGCATATAGGATAATAAGGTGTAAGGGGCGTGGCCGTTGTTGGTCACCAATAGGGGTGCCTCAATTGAATGTATCTACACTGAAGAGGGGAGAAGGAAGAATCTGCAGTCTGGCTGCTCTCTAGGGGGTGAGCGGCGGCCCACCGGGTGGGTCGCCGCCGGCAGAAGGTTTTTCCATGCGTTGGTTCCACCCGTGCTCATCTTCCGTGGCAAAGCCCGTAACATAAGGTTACAAAGATGTAGTTTCTTAATACCTATATGAGAATTAAAGAGTATAACCTCTATCTATATAACTTAGCCTTTATGCTAAAGGGAGTATACTTATAGCTTTAGTTATTAATTACACCTACTACATATACTACCCCCTACTAATAGTATATAATAGAAGGGAATAAGTAGTATATTACTAATTAATAATACTATAGCTCTAGTAAAGATAACTACTTTAGAAGAAGAAGGTATTTATATAGTACTTTATTTTTAAGCAATAACTATAATTAAACTACTTTAACTAATAAAAAGGATTATATTTATTACTAGTATAAGTACTACATTATATATTATATAGTAGATAAATAGTATAAGGTATATATAAAGTTTAAAGGTAAGAAGTATATGAAGAATTCATTTAAATGTATATATATATCCTTCCTTACCAGTTATAAAGGATGTAAACATAATATCTCTAGTAATAAAAATATAGATTACTACCTTAAGCGTACTTTAATTAAGGATTTAGGTAATAAGTAACTGCTAACAGAGGTCAATAGGTTGGTAGGTAGATAGGTACAGAGTACCTTGTGTTGTGTTACCTTGGGACGTGCTACCTTGAGGTTGTGTACTCTGTNAAGGGCCACAGCAACCTATGGAGGGTGGGGGGGGGGAGGGAGGGTAAAATAACATAACTAACTAACCCCTACCTAACTATTAGTAACTCTACTACTCTATCTAAACCTAGCCTATAATAAATAGTAGGCGTTAAGGTAGCGTATACTATATTCTCTACCCTAGGTATAATTATAAAGAAACTTAATATACTAATTATCCTAATAATTATATATACTAACTTATACTTACTATATACGTACCTTATTAAGTTGGGTATAACCTAAGAAAAGTAATTAATAATAGATATTGTAGCCCTCTCGTAATTATATAAGAGGTATAAGTTATATAAGATATAATAGATTAATAAAGATGATAACTTAGTAGATACCTTTATAAAGGTAATACTAAACTAGATACTTAAATACTTTACTATAGCCTTATTAATAGAGATTCAAATAGAAGAATAGGTTACCTCAGCCTAACTATAAGCTAAGTAAGGTTATTATTAAGATAAAAAAAGCCTTACCTAACTATAAGAAGGGCTACTAGGGCTAAGAATAGAGATATAGAATATAAGAGGTAATAAATAGATTATAGAGCTAGGAAGTAGGTAATAGTAGTAATCTATTAAATAAGTATATATATACCTCTAACGCTTTAGCTAAAGAGAAACGCTTGTAATTATAACATTATAAGACTACCTTATTAACCTATA
>PUHP01001511.1:0-10713 GCA_006783085.1 Colletotrichum shisoi | reverse complement strand
CCCCCCCCCTCCCCCTCACCCCTTTTTGTTGGAAATCCTCTCGCCTGCGGTCAATGGGAGAGTCCTTGGTTCAGTAATAGACAACTGGCCACTTTTCTTCCCCGCGAAAACTCGACAGATGTATCGGCCGGTGACTAGAGAGGTGGCTCACTTTGGGTATCTTGGTAATTGCGTCTTGAAGTCCTGACAAGGGTAAGCCAACTTAGACTCAAGCACGTTGCGGTGGTGGTTGTCTGAATTATGCCCCGCCCTCTGGTCCAGCCATCTGATCTGCCACCAGGCAGTATCGAGACATGGCGGTTGCGTAGAATCCGTGTTGCCCAGCTTTTGGCAGTAGGGTCTTGTTAAGCAGCAGGTAGCATAGAAGCCTCAAGCATTCCTAAGCTGTTCTAGCTGACTGATAGTTCCCTCCGGTCTCGCCTAAGATTCGGCTTGGCAGGCTGCTCTCTATGCCGGTTACGAAAACGGAGTTTTTTTGGTTACTTCAATGCAAGAGAAGATAACCACGTGCAGGCGGCGGTTGAAAGCAGGCAGCCGACAAACCCATCTTTCTACCCGGCCTAAGAGGACTGCCTCCATTGCATCTTCACATAACGATTCTTTTCCAGCAATGAAGGTGGCTTCTGCATTAGATAAGCTACGGTTTGGAAGGGGGCTGCACATCACGTAGCCATAATGACGAGATACATGAGCGGCACACGCTGGCGTTTTCTGTCACAAGATATAAGGCGTTAGTTGTTGCCTACAACTAACGGCGTGGTTTTGTGGCAACATTTTCCATGGATAGGAACGGGATATTAGTGTCTCAACAACTTGCTCTAGATACCAGGTGTGTTTCCGCTCCTCCAATTTCAATCACATTTTAACTATATCAACCTCTTTACCAGTTCCCTAAACATTTCCATTACGTGGTGGTAAGAAGCTAACGGCACTAGGTCTGGCCTGTCTATGTGGCTCGTCGAACGGTCGCGCAAACGACGATCTTAGTATACCGCTTACAAGCCTATTCGTTAGTTACAGCCGTTTTGTTTCGACTTGGGCTCATGGGTTGTTCCTAACAGCCGTTGCTTCCATGTGCTTTTCACCAGGAAACACGCCTAGGCCAGCCCAAAACAGCAGCTTAATCATTGAAATCAATTTATGGTGCCAATGATCATCTCATCCAACTGAGTATCAATTACTCTCGTGTTACAATTCAATCTTTAGTAGTGCTCAGCAATGTAAGCCGAGTAGAAAGGGTTTTGCCAGATGCCTTCACATCACATCACATCAGAGCTGACAACATAGTTCGTTGTTGGTGCCTCATCTTACCAGATCACATGAGGGACAAGCCGAAAAGCTGATTAAGAATGTTGGCAATGCTTAAAGATATCAGTTTGGTCTCTTCCTGATTCAAACCAATGCCTGAGGGTTAAGTTACTGCGTGATTCTGCAAGAGCTGCTAGTACATACACACAGGATGTGGTTCAATGCGAAAGTAAGGAGAGAATTATGTCAATTGAGATCCTCCCAGATTAGTCGGTTCCCCGGGACTATTGATGAAGTCTTCTACCCGCTCGCTAACAATGACGATGACAGTTTGCATTGCCTACTGACCACAAGTTCGTACACAACACACACCAACCTTGCACTTTAATCTGTGGCTGGGACTGCTACTGGGTGTTTTAGTCAACAGTTAACGCCCTGTCAAAGCCACATATAACCTCCCTGATGCCCGCAAGACCCGAAAGTGATGTTCTAGGGTACTATGTCCGATTTGAGGATGTTGTCACTGAGAGGCTTGAGATGTCTGCTTTGGTGAGGGAGCTGCGTCACATCGCCCGTTCGTGGCTCAGGAATTCACACTAGCCGACTGCCTGATGATAGCATTGCGGAACAGATACCTCCGCTCAAACGGCGCTGCCACACTCCTAGGTAGGATCCTAGGAATCGTGAGCCTGTGATTCTGTTATCAGCTTGCTGTATATGCCTGCTTCGTCCTCCAAGGAAGGTGTCAGAATATTGACCAAACTAGCGGAGAGGTTATACTGCTGCCTGTTGTGATAGTATCACGTGTCTAATGTGGAAGCGCACCGTGGGGGAACGATAGTGACCACGCTTGTTCTAACCTTGCCATACAAGGGATGCTAACCATCTTCAAGACTACTCTAGTGAGGCATTGAATTTTCACAACAACATTTCTATGAATCTCATCACTCTCTGTACTGCAGCCACTAATAATCCATACAAAGGGGCGAGACCTACAAAATGCTGTCTAGTAACTTGTATTGCAGTAGCAGGTTGTATAATCAAGAGACGTAGAGTAAAAGGGTTATTAAACTGTAACGAATGGTTTCTCAACATCAGCCGTAAGGCCAAAAATAGGAATACACACAGGATACCTTTGTGCAAGCCTTTGCGCTTTGGTGAGGAAAGGGGGGGTAGGGGGATAACTTTCAGTGTGGAAATACGACTAAGCCCGGACAGCCGGTATTTGTCTGTTAGAAATGAGGCAAAGCATCTACAGCAATCTAAACAATGACTTAAGGTGATGACTACATTTAAAGAAGGCTAGAGCTGGGTGGTGGCGGCCTACTCCTGATTATATCTTCCCCGAGTCCCCTCTATCTTTTTCATTCGCCAAGTGTCCTGCTATGTAAGAACAAACTGTTGGAATATCAATTGGATTATTAATAGGAAAGTAGAGACGTTAGCTTGGCTAGGCTAATTAAATTACATAGACCTACCTCTATTAAAGTAGGTCTACTAGGTAGCTATATTACAGCCTTCCTCCTTCCTTCTCTTTACTTTAAATCCTCTCTTTTATATACCTAAAATTTAGAAATAACCTTATAACTATATTATAAAGCATTCATTTACTCAAGTAACCTATAATATTAATACTAATTAATAGTTAATTTGATAAATTACAATTTAAATATTATAAATTAGTAAAGTTAATAAAAAAAGTAAATTAACTAACTTCTTAGTCTTTTTATTTACTTAGCTAAAGAATAAATTAAGCTAATTAAACTTACACTAATAAAGCTATTACTAAACTTATTTATAAGTAATTAAGTAACTACTTAATAGAAAAGTATTTAAAGCTTTAATAATAACTTTAAATCTTTAAAAAAATTAACCTCCTAGTTAACCTTAATATTATAGTAGCTAATAAAAGTAACTTACTTAAAAAGTATGTATTATATATAATAATTATAAAAACCTTTATAAATATTACAAAGCCTTTTATTTTTACTTTTTTAACTTTTTAACTAATTAACCCTTTTCTACCTTAATTACTATTACCTTTTAAGTTTAGTAGAGAGATAACTAACCTAACCCTATTTGAGGCCTTTATAATAAGGTAGCCTAGACTTCCTTCTTTTTAAGTAAATAGTAGTTAGTAAGCTAAAAGCTCCTTCTTTACTTTACTAACCTTCTTTTAGATTCTACTATTAGTAAATAGTAACTATAAATAATAATAATAACTTTATTTAATAGCTTAAATTACTTTTGTTTTAACTTTATTTAATAACTTAAATTCCTTTTATTCTAATCTATCTTTTTTATTAGATTCTTTATCTATTTAGTTACACTACCTTTAACTAGATAAGATATACAATATTCTTTAATTTACTATTCTTATCTTTTAACCTTTATTATTATTAACTATTATTTACCTTATTTACTTTTAACCTTACTCTTCCCCTCTTTATTATCATTACTTTCTTTAATAAAGGAATTAACTACCTATTACTAGTAACTATTAGGTAGTAAAGAAATTATAATAAAGGTTTTAAATAGTTAGCTATTAAATATTTAATATCTATATATAACCTTATAGCCTTAGCCTAAGGGAAATACTTAGGTTTAAGATATAGTTAGACTACTTTTTTAAATCCCTTTATTATAATAGCGAAAGGCTAAATAACCCCCCTCTTACCCCTATAACTAAGTATTAGTTATATTATCCCTACACCTATCAAGATCTCTAAGGATGTTAACTATAATACATAAGGGAAATAGTCTTCCTTTAACCTATTAAAGGCTAATAATATACCTGTATAGGTAGTATCTATTATTACCTTCTTTGTTAAGTATTACGCAAGGAAACGGCTAATAGGGTAAGACTTATAGTTAGAGTTTTAATTAGACTTCATAGCCTAGTCCAAAGAAGCCTTCTTTAAGACCCTTTCTTTAATTATAATAAGCCTTTATAACTATACTGATACTAATAGCGTTTATATTAAGATAGATAGAAGTTATATTATAAAGAAAGTTATTAATATTCTTAGTAAAGAGAGATTTTATATATAAACCTAGGCTATAATTAATAAAGTTACTAATAAGTACTAATTATTTAAAACCCTCCTTAATAATGAGGCCTTTAGTAATAGTATCTAGGGAGGCTAGCCTTTTATAACTAATTAATAAAACACCTTAGGTAATTATAATAAACCTCCTCCCCCTCTTTAAATAGACCTATTAATAAATACCCTCTACTACTATTATTAATGTAACCCTACTCTTAATAATTAAAAACCTCCTTTAAAGTAGTTTACTAATCTGATAAAGCTGTATATAAATATGATAAAATATAGTAGAGGAATATATAATATTTTTAAATTAAAGACAACGTACTTTACTAGTTAGCAACGCATATTAGTTAGTAATATAATTTTTCTAAGACGCGCTTTATTCCTAGCTACTTAGACCTTTAACGCATAATATGTTAACAACTACAATACTAATTTACACCTAAGAAGATAAGATTATTCTTACTATTAAGGTAATCTAATTAATATATACTATAGGCTAGAAGTTTAGCATATAACACGCTATAGAGATATATAGTATCCTTTAAAGCACCCTACACTATAAAATAAATAATTAAATATACTATAACTATATCTAACCCTAATAATATAAACTTAATCTAATTAAAGAGAAAATACTTCTTTAATACATTATTAAGTAGGATTCTAGAGGATTTCCTCTATAACTTACTAGTATAGAAGATATAGTAAATCTTTTACTATAGACGTAGAATAAGACGCCTATTAGGAAGCATTAGGCTAAGAGGTTTATTAACTTATAGCTAACTCTAAAGACTAAATTTAATTATCTATATAATTATTAAAGGGTCCTTTAAGAGGATCTAGAGGTTGTTTCTAGGTAGTTTACGTTATTAGGTAACATAATGGCTAAATATAGTATTAACTAAAAGGATTTATATAACTTTAATAAATCTAGCTTCATAATAGGTATTATTACTAGTTCAATAGTTATTATATATACTAATAGATTTAGAAAAGCAAAGTCTATCTAGCTTAGTAACTATAAATAGGCTATAGTTATTAAGTATTCTAATTTAGGGGGGTAGTAAATCCTACCTTTTATTATTATTTAGGGATCTTATTACCTCACTAACTAGATAATAGAATTAGGCTTTCTAAGTAACTAGGTAATTAAACTAACTACTAATAGATAGACTAATAATAAAACTAGCCTAGACTAGGTTAAGTATTTTAATAAGCATACTTAGGCTTATATAAAAGGTATCTATTAGAGACTTATAATTAACAAGTATAAAAGCTTTTTATTAGCTAAATTTAATAAATACTATAGGTAAAATAATATTATAACTATTAGTATACCTCCATATTTATCTTACTTACTTTAGCTATTAGATATTATACTTTACTTACCTTTAAAACGCGTATATAGGGATAAAATTAACCTATTTATTAATCACTTTATTGACTATTTTTTAAAGTCTAAGTTCTTTATTACCTTCTATACGGTTTATAATAAGATCTTTATAAATTAAAATATTAAATTTGCTTTCTATAAAGCTAGTATTCTACCTTAGGATCTAAATTATATAATTAGGAAGCTTAATATATATATGGACGCCTATACCTCCTATAACTAAACCCTTAATACTACTAGCGTAGTAGTTCTAAACGCCCTCTAACTACTATAAAGCGCTTTTATAGTCTACCTTTATTAAAAGTTAAATCTTAGCCTATTAGAAAAGCTTTTTAATACTAATAATTAAGGTAGTTAACTAGCTAGTAAAGGGTATATAGGTAACAGCATACTTAATTATAATTTTAATAAATTAGGTATATATACTTTAGGATACTAATGTAGTGCTTACTAAGCGCTAGAGAGTAAAAAAGATACGTATCTAGCTTAGAGAAGTACTTCGTATGGAAAAGTCTTAGGTTATCCTCGAAGAAAAGGGTAAAGGGAAACATCTAGTACCTTAAGAAGGTAATAAAGGGGGTTTATTAAAGAAGGGTTAGTTAGCTTAATAGCGTTGCAGTATATGTAGGAAGGTAGGCTATAATGCGTAAATGTATTCTAAAGATACAGAAGTATCTAGTAATTTAGATACTAATAAGAGCTAATTAAAATTTTATATCAAAGTTATACAAACTTATAACATATTTAGAAGGTTCAAAAAAGTGCGTTGCTAACTAATATACGTTGCTAACTAGTAAAGTATATTATATGTCATTAAGGTAACATTTATAACCACCTTTAGTCCTCTTATTAATTAATATAAAATTAAAGACTTACTAGAAGAAACCTTTATTAAATGTTTGTCTATTATTAATATAGAGCTAGCGGAAAATATTAAAAGCTTAGGGACTTTTTCTCTAACTTTCAATATATAGACCTCTAGGTTACAAGATGCTTATTTAGGTATTATATTAAGTTATATTAATACTAATTTTAAGCTTATATATAAGCTTAGAGGTAAGAATTTCTTAAAATAATATTTTATATATTTTTTAAAAATACTAATATTTTTATAGCTTTTAGGGATTTAACTAGCGTACATCTAGGTGTCTGTATTTATAATAAATTTATTACAAGTATAAGTCTTAATACTAGGCTTAATGTTAATAGTATTCTTAGGTATAATATTAATTTTCTATTATCTTATTTCTTATCATATATTTATATTATTTATTAACGTTTATACTAACCTTTATTATTATAGTATTACTAGAGATAATGCTAGTGATAATAATACTTTTATAGAACCTTTTAAAGATAATTATAAGCTTAGTTATAATAAAGACTTTAAAAATTATATTAGATGTAAATCATGTATAATTAATATAGTAGTATAAGATATACTTAAAAAGTTTATTTCTACTACTACTAGAGAAGAATAATAAGATATATCTATTAATAATACCTCTATAGAAGGCTTAAGTAATAGTACTTAAACTAGTAAGTTTATTATTAATTTATTGTCTATTTTATAATATATATACTTTATAAAATATACTAATATCATATAGCTTTAATAAGTAGAGTACATAAAATTGTAGTACTAGTAAATTATATTAGTAAAATTAAAAGCCTTTTATGAGATAGTATAGAAAAAGCTGAAAGAGAAAGAAAAATACCTTTAACCTTTAATAAGGTTTTAATACTATTAGGTAAATAAATTATACAAATATTTTAACATATTTATTAATAAATTTATAGATAATACTACTAGATGCAATTCTATATATAATACGCTATTAGCTTTATTATCTACCCAAAGTAGCCCTATACCCCCTACTAACTAGCTAGCCTTATTAAGAAGAGGCTTACCCTGTTACTACCTAATCTCTATCTTAGATAAAATTATTAACTTTGTTTACCCTAATACTTAAGGTAAAAGAGTAAGCTTTTGGTTATTAGACCCTAATACTACTAAGAATATAGGATTATACATTAGGTTATACCTAGAGATATATAAGTAAGGTAGTAAGTATAGTTAAGATCTATAGACTAACTATAATTATAACTTTAAGGGTTAGTGATAAGATAACTTTAAGATTACCTATCCTAAGCTCCTTAGCTTACTTAGGGATTTTCTTTATAACTAAGGTATCTATATAGGCTACTATTAATTATATAAGGCTAGGGAGTTAGTAAAGGCTACTAACCTCTAAGAATACTACTACTAGATAGAAAAAGAGATTAATAATATTATAAAGAACTTTAATAGCTTCTATTAGTAAGTTATAATTAATAAAGCCTTTATAGATAAATTAATTAGCTTTAGCGTTAAGTAGGAAGATACTTAACCTTGGCCTTCCCTCTATGATACTTTACTTTAGGAGATCTTATTATATATAATATCTAAAGTAATAATTACTATACTAGATGCTTCCAATTAACTAATTTCTACACCTTCAATTACTACTACCCCTACCTCTTTAACTTAATAATAAGAAACCTACTTTAATTTACCTTTTTAGTAAGAACCCCCCTACGCTTTACCTCTAGCCTCCTTATTAAGAAAGTAATTAATTAACCTTACAAAGCTATACTCTAATTTGATTAAGTATAGTAGAGTAAAGTATAACGTCTTTAGAGCTAAGAAATAAATCTTCTTTAAAAAGTACTGCAAGGTAGGTATCTAAGAGAAAGATCTCCTAGAAGCCTTTTTAACTATACTTTAAGATAACGCCCTTAATTACTATTATAATTACTTAAGTAGCCTAAACCTTCCCTTTACAACCCTTACCCTTTAGATAAAGTAAAACTTTATGCCTAAGGAGGTCTAGTAGGCCTACTTTACTAAATAGCAAAATATAACCTTTATATAGATTCTTATTAATAACCTAGGTAAGATAAAGATAGAGGCCCTTAAGCTACTACTTAAGAAGCTTATAACCCTCTAAAAGGCCCTACTAGTAAGCTCTTATGTAGGCTCTACTCGCGCTAATCTCTAATTAAAGCTACTAAGTACCTACTATAGTATAAAGGCCTACAAACTTGCCCTTTTTAGCCTAGTGCTTATATATAAAAGCGTTATTACGTATCTATAATTAGTACTTAGTATATTAATAGTAACTAAAAACAACGTATAGTAATTTACCTTTAACATACCTATACTAATTAACATAATTATACCTAAGTAGTACTTTACTAATTACAAGTTTAATAGTAACAGTTAAAGTACCTAATATAGTAATCTAAGGCCCTTATATAGCCTAAAAAGACTTCTACTAACTAATTAAATATACTATATTTATAAGGAGTAAGAGTACTACTTAACTAAGTACTTATAAAATAAAAGGTATAAGGCTTATAGTAAGTATACGACTAACTATGACGTAAAGGATTAATTATAACTTATATATACCTCCTTTCTTACTTAGTATAAAGGTATTAAAAGACTTGATATAGGTAATAAAACAACTATAAGCTACCTCTACGCCATTAAAGATAATAAAGATGGTAAAGGCCGAAGTAAAACCTTTTTTTTATTCTTCTTTATGTTAGCCTCTAAAAGTATAAAGATTACTACTATACCTACTAATTAATTAGCCTTTTACGCATTAATAAAGACTAACTATAGTAACAACCTTTTTAATACATTCTTTAGCCTTAAAGGGTAATATCGTTAATTAACCTTTTATAGTATTATCCTAGATACTAGCGTAGCTACCTTTTTAACTACTAGCTACCCTTAGTACCTTACCCTTTAAAAGTACCTTCCCTCTATTAAGTTAACTTTAGTATCTAATATAAAAGTCTAATTTAGTAGTAGTAATAGCTTTATATCCTTAGGTATTATTACTATCTCTACCTTAATTAGAAAGATTACCTTTTATTTAATACCCTCTAATCCTCCTTTCCTCCTTTTCTTTACTAATTTAGATTAACTTAGAATACACCTTTATATTAGCTACAACCTCTGTATTATTAAGAAGAATAGCTAGATAATAGCTACTATACCTATTGTTTAATAATAGGGTTATCCTTAAATACTTCTTAATTAATAGAAGAAGTCATTTCTAGCTACTAACTTCCTAGCTAAAGGAGAGCTTTAGCGCCTTTATTATTAATTTAGCTACCCTTTAGTTAATTAATTATAGAAGGTCCTTTATTAGGTAAGTTACCTAGTTAAACGGAAGCTAGTTAATAAATTAATAAAAGTCTACTATTACTATTAACTTTATATACCTACCCCTTCTTAATTTTAATTTACCTTTTATAATAATTATAAGTTTAATTATCAGATTATTATTAATATCATATAAATTAAAGGGACCAAGCCTATCCTTTATATTATCAATACTACTACCTACTTTTGGGTTACCTAATTTCTGAAAGACCTTTCTACACGCGATACATAGGATACCCTTTACCTTTATTAGATTAATATATACTAAGGCCCTCTAGACAAGATTATAATAGATATAGGGATAAATTTCTACTCCTTGGAGTTTTACTAATCTACAAAGAGTATATTAATTCTTATAAAAGAAGCCCTAATTAAAGCCTATAATAGTATTAGTAAGGTTAAGAGATACTACGCACTACTTTATTACGCCTATAAGATCCTACGCGCTAAAGACCTATTAATTAGTACTAAATCTATACTCTAAGTAGCTATTAAAGTAATTAATAATACTACTAGCATAAATAGCTTTATTCCCATATGTCAGAAAGGCTGGGTTCGCACAGAGTGAAAGAGTCGATGATGCCCTCAAGAGACTGATGGGTAGGTGTATGTAAGGATGACCATTCGAATCTGCCCTTCTGCTGGCCCCTGGTGTTGAAAGTTCGGGTGCAATTGTGTGTATTGATGATGTGTTTCGATGATGTTGTCTCCGGAGCAATTCCTGCCCCCTATGTCCTTGGTCTATGTGGGTATGTCCCTCAACACTGAAAACCCCACTTTTAGGTGGCCAGATCCATCCT
>PUHP01001510.1:0-10915 GCA_006783085.1 Colletotrichum shisoi | reverse complement strand
GAGGACCACTAGTGCCTATACTACCTTACATATACATCCCTTTAGCACCTTTAAGGACTTAGGTATAGAGGGAGACTTACAGAGGGATTTACAGAGGGATTCTAGTAGTATTGATTTTAACTAATAGGCCTAGGACTTACAGGAAAGTGATGGATGTAAAGAGAGTAGGATATCATAACCAACCCTAAATATAAGGACTTTAAACGTTAAGGTACCCTACAGCTAACGTCAGTAGTAGAAAAAAAATACACTATTTAAATTACAAAAGCTAAAATACCCTACTATAGTATTTATTTATTATTTGCTTTATATAGGCAATTGTTGTGGTGGAAATAGTCTATTATACTATAGTAAAAGTGATGTTGTTAGTCACAGATAAACTCGTGGTTACAGGTTAATTCGCCGAGTCTATGACGAACGAATAAACGAGGCTGGAATTAAAGTGGGCCGAGGGGTACGTGACATCTGTCGATTTCCCATTTACGCACGGACGCGTTATTTAATTTCGAACGCTCCCAGCGCAACGCAGTGTAACCGGCGGTTGCAGTTCCACAAAACATAACGCATGCAGGTACCTACCTACCTACCTAGGTAGCACCTGCAAGATGGTAGAGGTGAACCTCAAAAAAGGCAGTCGACATTGACCTACGTGACACGCAATACTGCCATCTTCTATGGGGCCGGTTGAATGAACTACCTCGCACTTCAGACGACAGACGCTTGGTCTAGAGCTGGCCAAGCATCGCCCACTGCTTTCGCCTGGGCAGACAGCTTTCCCCACGGGCCCAACTATGGTCCTTTGAACAAGCGTCACTCTCACGACATCGCAAATCACTTCGTGTCTTCGCCATGGCTAAAAATATGCAGCTTCGCTGTTACAGCGAGACCAGATTCGATCACCGCGTTGCCGATGGCTTTCCATTTAGCAACCCCACAGTTGATCTCTCGGTCAGCTGGGACGCATCGGGGAAGAATCTTCTAATATACCGGCCGAGGGAGCAGGTCGTATCCAAGATCCACCAATTTGCGAAAACTGGTCAGCAGGCACCAGAACCACAAGCCGTGAGGTGGAAACCGGACGGTGAGCTCGTGCATTCAATTGAAGCGATGCTCCTAGACATTGACCCCATTACAGGGCAGTTCCTCGCCGTAGGCTGGAGTGACGGCTATGTCAGGTTGATGGGTTTGGAGAACAACAAGGCTGCACATCATATTCGCGTCTGCGGAGACGATACCACACCACCCAGCATCACTCACATTGGCTGGTCGCGCAATATTGTAGGCAAACGACAAACTCATTTCCAAGAGACAACTTCCCAGCCGTGGCGCAAGTTCTTGTCGGAAGGGCTGGAGCTGCCTGGGGGGGCCGCTCCGCTGGATTTTCCTCGAGAACTTACGTTCTTAGAAGTGGATTCCGCGTTGCCCAAGATCAGCCCTTTACCTAGCTCGAGTGCTGGGGCAGGGTGAGTCAACTTGCCAAGCTATCTCAGGTATTGTGGCTGACTGTGACTATAGTGAAGATGGCTTGGTGTTCACGTTACGGACGGGTATAGAGTTTCTGTTCCAGCCCTTTAAGACCGAGGATAGCGACCAGGTTTTCGTGATGGTCGTGGGCACGAGTGATGGCCGCCTTCATCTCAGCATATATGACTCTTTTGTCATTGGTGACTTTCGATACACCCTTCCGAGCTCCATGTATATGCCGGGCGTGCTTCAGCTTGTCCAGCATGCCTCTCATCCAGAAGTGTCAACCCACACCCTTCTGCTGAAATCCTCGGCCGACGACGACCAGGCACTTTACCTCGTCCCCATGGACCTGCCTTTCATTCCGTCTTCCCCGATCAACATCTCCCTCCTAGCGTCAAAACTCACCACGCTGCAAAAGCTGCTCCGATACGTGAAGCAGACGCAACTGCATATACAAGTGGAGTACAAAAATACGAGAGAGCTCCCTTCTAGGTTCCTACGCAGTGTCGAGGGAGATCTAGAGCAGATGGCTCATGGTCCGACAAACATCGTCCAAGCCTTGTTCCACACAGTCGTCACCGGCCACGCATATGAGCCTGTCCGCGAGTGGCTCGTCGACAATCTCGCTGAGCGGGTAGGTAGACAATGCCTTTACCCCGGACTCAAATGCTAACACGGTCTTGCAGGGCCACAAACGATGGGACAAGGCTGTGGTATCTGGTCTCGAGAATATGCGCGGTCTGGTCCACGAAAACCTGCTGCCCGCATTGGAGAGATGCGCCATCATTCTTAGCCGCCTCCGCGGGCTGGCCCAATTTTACGATTCGCGAGAGGACATTGGTTTCTCTGTGGCACAAATCACCCGCGCGATTGATGTCGTCTCCTGCCTCACACTGGTGGGTCACAGGATCCTCCTCAACATTATGGAAGAGCTCGACCTCTTCAACGCCTTCTCTACCTGGATACGATTCCAGATCGATCGTCTTGCTGCCCCGAGCTCAGCAAGTGAGGAGCTGACAGAAAAAGAAGCCACCATGGAGAATAGCAAAGTCCTTGTGTACGTTCAAAATTATCTCATGGCAAGTCCCATGGCCGCATTCCTGGATGAGGTCACCAAGGAAGACTACTCGGCCAACTGGGAGCGAGCCCAAAGTGGAACATCGATGCTTGCAGAACTGGATACACAGCTTGAACGTTGTGAGGAGGGACAGGCCTATTTGAAGGCTTTCCCGAACGTCAGCTTCCTCGTCGATTATCTCTCTGCTCGTGCGGGTGTGGTTTTCAAAGATATTGCCGAAGCGCAGAAGAGAAGCGTTCGCTTCGGACAGCCAACGAAGATCGCACTAGGCCGTAAGATTTCCCTGGTCGACTCAACCATGTGCTCGGAAACGAGAGAGGTTTGTCTTATAGCGTGCACAATCCGGAGCTATTTACTAACTTGCCACACAGGGAGAGTGTGATGGACTTACCTTCACGGCTGTGACTGAAGAGAGCCGCGATCAAGATGGCAGGTGGCCCTTCACGCGACGTCCACTTGATATTTGTACTAACAGCTGTTGCAGTCTTCGTCTTCCGCACGTTCATTCACATCATCAATGGAATCAGTAGCAACGTCGTAACCACAGTCGCCGCTCTGTCTGTAGACAGTGGCAAGATTATCGACTCCAAGTTCCTAGACAGCAACACGTTGATTCTGCTTGTGAGCAAACAAGGTATGTTCAATATCAATATTCCTCGTCCCATTGACTACCTTTACTGAATTCTCAAAGATAAATCCGTCGAGGTTGTCACGGTTCCCGTTCAGTCCCCGAACATGAACTACGTTCCCTTGCAAGAGGGCAGCCTACCCGCCGCGACGGCTCTTTCCCAGCAGCTCCAGGGCGAACACACCGCAGCCACGATCCCCGAAGACGCTTCCTTCACGCCAGTGCACTTGGACGTCCAGAAAGCCAGCAGCACGCGAGGCGATGTTCCCACCCGCGTGTGCCTCCTCGGCGCCAACCGGACCGCCTATAAGGTCTTCAGCCTCGGGGCCGGTCCTGACGACACGCAACAGCCATCGCCGGCGGCTGCCGCAGTGACACGGAGCGGTTAGAAGTCGCCCGTGCCCCTGTCGCCGGGTAACATGTTCAGGGTCCCGCCGAAGCGCTTCACGCCGCGAAGCAAGAAACGTATGGGCGTGCTGGAGTTTCAAGGGCTGGACGGTGGGACGCTGGACGAGGTTTTCCACAGGCTTCAGGCACATACGCCTATTAGGCAAGAGCAGGGGTAGTAAGTCAGTCAGGCGTGAACAGATGGTTGGAATCAGAGGCGAATTCGGGGAAAGGGAAAATAAAAGAGACTTTGGTGTTCTTCCGAAAACAGAACTTGTTGTGTAGCACGAGCCCGAACATGTAAAAAGCCTTCTGTTTACGGGTTGCTGCCGATGCCTACGCTCCCCAAACCCCAGCCACGCTCGTCCTCTCACTTCCTCGACTTTGTAATCTCAAAGAACTCGGTGACGCCCTGCACAACGGCCTCGACGTTCATGTTGACAAGCGGCATGCGGTCATACGAGTCCTCCTTCATAATGGCCACGAGGGCGAGGTAGCGGTCAACCTCACGCAGCATGATGGGCCGCTGCGAGTCGTGCAGGACCATGCAGCTCTCGGCCCAGTTGCAGGCGACTTGGTCCTCGACCTTTGCGTTCCACGGCTCGGCCTCGAGGCGCTTACGCTGGCTGTCGGATCGGGGCCAGGAGCCGTACACCTCTGTAATATCGATGATGACGTCGATGTAGTCGGAGCAGATCTCGTATGAGGCCATGTCAGCCGTGGCCGAGTCGGTGGCGATATATATCTTGGAGAGCACGTCGAAGAGGTAGGCCTTCTCAAAGCGGCACGTGCGGCACAAGTTGGTGAGCATAGCTTCAAGGGTGCCGAGCTGGGGGATGAGCTTCTGGATGACCTTGGAGAAGGCCTCGAAAATGGAATGGTTGTAGATGGACGTCAGGTGGAAGGTGACTGGAGCGTTCTCGAAGCCGTGATCCGAGAGCTCGTCCTGGATGCGGATGGTGATGTCGCGCTGAATGTCGAGCTTGTAGTCGTCCGAAAGGCCGTCAACCTTATGGATGAAGACCTCAATGTTGATGTTTGGGTAGAGGCGCTGCAGGTTGAGGACTGTGGCGTTGAGGCGCGCGACGGCCTCGAGGTAGTCGTCCTGGGCGTCGATGACCCAGATGAGGGCGCCGATCTCGCCAAAGATGGCATCCATGTCGAAGTTTGGGTTCTCGAAGAAGTCGATCTGGCCAGGGAAATCCCAGACTTGGTAGTCCATGAAAGATCTGGACGGTGTCAGCCGGTAGTTCTTAGAAGATGGGTGCTACGGCCTAGTTCCTACGCCATGGAATCTTTCTGGATACGAGCCGTCGACTCCAGGAACAAGGTCTCGTTGGGAGGTAGCTTGTGGAAAACAACGCTCGATATTGAAGACTTGCCACTTCTGATCTCAGTTAGTATAAAGACCATGCGAAAGACAAAGCTACGATGTAGTGGCATCATACCTTCTTTGACCCATCAGGAGAAGTCTAGGTTTTCCCTTTCCAGGAGGCCCTGGAGGAACCTCGATCGGCTTGTTCGCATCCGTTGGCGGCACTCCTTGATCCTGATCGTAGACACGCTGAAGCGTTAGCCTTGCCGGGCTCTGATAACCGTTCGCTCGCAGAGAACCGTTGTGGATTGGGAACTCCAGGCTGTCGACCGCTTGGGACAGCGCTGAGTCAATGGAACGATGTGTTATGTCCATCCCGATGATCATGAGATGATGGCTTTAGCAGCCGTGCGTTCTTCTCGCAGGCAGAGCCCCCTCGAGTCCTGGGAGCGTCTTGTAGACGTAATCTCGCCGCACCTTCTGCCACGTCGTAGAGCCGTATTTGTTTGCCGGTGGTCTCGGGAAAATCGATGCCACAGACCGAGGGTCTCGGTGTTTACGCGGGTTTCCGGACGGGTAGATCAGGTCGCAAACCTAGTGACGGCCCGAGATTGGATATCCGGAAGGACTCTCAGGGTTTGATCAAACCAACCCTGACGAATACCCTCCGAAATACGCCCGCACGCACGCCCTATCACCAAGACGCGAACGCTGCCGCCGGCTCGCTTACGGTTCCCCAAAATTCGTCAACAAGAACACCTGCCTTAACAAAGCTTCGGTCAAATTCGACAGCCTCCCACATGGATACGCGCAAGAAGGGGGCCCCTATCTGGCTGCATGCTTGCGTATCTTCATAAAAGAAAAGCCGTGGCTTGTTGCAAAGCGCTCGATGGATCGTCCGAGAGACACCAAGATAGGATATGCGGCTCGGGACGTGTCCCAGCGGCGGCGCCACGAGGCAAGCTTGCGCCCACTCTTCTTCCTCCTGCTGATCTTACTGTCGTACAAACACAGCGCCTTCCATAATACATACCGTGGCTCAGCATCTCACATGACCATCAAAAACCTGGCAGAACCTCTCATCCGGGCGAATGAGCCAAGCTAGCCAGGTCATGGCTCGATGACCGCTGGCTATGGCTGCTGGTGCGACGCAACGTTTCGGCGGACCCAGCAAAACGGCGATATTCCAGCAGGGGGGGGGTTCGAGGTGTATCTGGTCGACGCGAAGTTGACAGTTGCTTGCCCAGTCGGGCTAAAGTATTTGCAAGTTCGGAATCTGTTTTGTGTACATGTCTTGGTCTGCTCAAGATATTTCATCTCGAACGAGGGGAGGGATGGTACGATGCATGGAAATAATGAAAATAGCAAACAAGTGACAGGATAAGAAAAGAAATCAAAAAAAGCAACAACAACAACAGAAAGAAACTCAAAATCTCACCTCCATCTTCTTAGCAGGATTCCTTCTTCCTTCCACTTCAATGGCGAATGAGATGCTCCCGGCGCTCACTACGTCGTCCCGGAAGCTTCCAAGGTCAGGTCGTCGGTCACCCTGATCCACAATAGCGACGGCGGCCAAGAAGTCCCTCTGTTCCTTAAAGATACCGATGAACGATGGATAACGTAGCCTGTGTTGTTTTGAAGCGCCTCGACCTCTCGAAAGATGAACAAGGAAAAAGAGGTTGAGCCCGTTTGAAGCCTGCGGAGTTCGGTCTATCACAGTGTTTACGTCGAGAAGGCCGTATTGCGGATCGGAGCTGTGGAGCAGCGAGGCAGGCGGCAATTGGGCACGGGGAAGGATGACGATGCAGCAGCGATAAGATAAGAAGTGAACTAGCTGGGGAAAGCCCCATTCAATTAAGCGAGGTAAATCAACCCACTCCCCTGCCTTACCACTCTGTGCCTCCCTGATTACCAAGGTAGGTACCGTAAGTACCTCGCCGAAGGTCACATTCTCGACACAACATAGTCATGTTGGCAAATTTTACAAACTTCACAGGCATTGTTTGCATTTAGTCAAGCTCATCACCAATTAAGCCAACAGGTTTGAAGGGATTCCGCACTACTGACGTGGAAAGCAAGGTTGACAGTGACGATATGATTTTAAAATGCCAGACTATGGCATTAGCGAGGTTGGGTGACAAGTCTACAGATCCGTCTTCTTATACCTGAAGTATTAAACAGTTGGCGTACGATAACAAAGAAATAGCTTCCTGATACTTATGACTCCAGGCTGCCTGCCTGGGGGGCTGTTTTATGCGAAACTCCATCTCCCCTCTATTGATGCAGTGTGATAGCTTCTGAGAAGGTTCAATTTGACCACTGCTCCAACCCCAAGTAGTAAGCGCAATACAAAAGAAAGAAGGGCAGGATGCAAAAGTGCCCTCTACGATGCCACAGTAGACATGGGTGCGCTCTTGGGAGAGCGCGAGAACAGCGACGAGACAAAGCTGCTCTTGCGTTTTGCCTTCTTGGGAGGGGCCAGCTGGTTGTTGGTGGGAGCCTTCTCAACTTCCTTGATGGGTGCTTCCTTCTCGGCGGAGGCGGGGCCAGTGTTGTTGACGACGTGAGCTTCGGGGATAGGAGGAATAGGAGGCGCATCCGTCGCGCTGTGGGGAGGAGTAAGCTCCTGGGGAGGGACCATGACTGATTCCTTTCGTGGAGCTGCGACGGACTCTCTCCGGAAATCAAAGACCGATCCCTTTCGGGGTCCGACAATGGATCCGTGACGAAGAGCCGAGATGGACTGCGAAGCTGTTAGCACGACTTGCCTTCTGCCGTTGATCCTCATTTTGGGGGATATCATACCTTAGCACTGATACTCTTGCGGTTACGAGCACGGCGTTCAGCAATAGTCTCATCCTCTTCGCCAGTCATCTCTGAAATGTGGGATGCAGTGGTCTTGCCGTTGACTGCCATGTTCTCAGCGGGCACCTCGACGAACTTGACAAATCCGCGGACGGGGGCGACGCCGAGACTTTCTTGGAGGTGCTTCTGGATCAAGGCCGTGTTCCTCTTGTTCTTGGTTACGCCCACCTCGACGGGAAGCGCGTGGACCGACAGTGTGTAGGCCGGCTCAAAAGTACCCCCAAAAAGCATGCAAGCTCCGTGCTGGAGGTTGACCACGATCGAATGCACCGGTCGCTGATATCTAATCGACAGCTGGTAGGAAAAGTCCGTGATGAAGCTGAACTCATCGTTGATCTGCGCGGGAATCAGTCACGGCCACGGCCTGACGCCAGGATGCTGTGTAAACATACAATTACGTTGGTGCGCAGCTCAGCCATCACAATAGCCTCACCGTAGATACGGTCCTTGACCACGTTGGCCTCCCTGTCTCCCTGGAACGCCTCCTCATAGTAGGAGCTCCTGCGCTTCGCCATATCCGCCTGCGTCCTGGATTTTCTGTTGTTGCGGGCATCACCAGGAAGAGAGTGATGCACGTCTCTTGTCAAGCCGCCATCTCCCTCAACGATGGGGGTGGGGGCGGTGGAGGGACGACGGCTCATCTTCCGTTCGGCAAAAGAGAGTCCACCGATTTGCGAGAGACGTTTGTTTTCGGGAGTGACTGGCGTATGGGTCGTGGTTGTGGTCTTGTCGTTATTGGTGGTGCTGGGGGTGGTGTTGGAATCCCGCGGGGGAGAAGAAGGCGGAGAGACGGGATCAGCCATTCTTGCGACAATGTTCAAGGGCCGAAGCTGGGATAAAGTCGATTTTCGACGGTGCTAGAAACCGGCTGATGTATCAGACGTGACTGTTTGGAAACGGCGTCTCTACTAATAGCGACCAGGTTAGTCTCGGCCTTCGCCCAGAACACTCCTAGCTTGCCACGTAATTGAGAGGGACACCAACCGCAATGGTCGATGGATGCTGGCAAGTTGGCGTAGTCTTGTCGACTAGAGTCCCCTTGAACTTGGCGTAATGTGTTCAGCTGTCAATACCGGAGAGGTGTAGATAGGTCGTGCGCTTCGACGCACGGAGTTCCTCGTACTCGGGCCGGCCAGGATTAGACAAGAAACAGACAGCAGAAGGATGGATGAGGCGTAAAGTTTGGTGCGAAGATACAGCTACTGAGAAGCCGACTGGCTGATCCCCCAAGATGTGGCAAAGAGACGGGAACGGACTGGAGCTGGGGGAGGGGGAAGCTGGCAAACGAAAAAGAGGCAGAAGGATGCGGCTGTCTGTAGTGGTGACTTGGGGAGGCTATTATATCAAACAAGGACGGCTCATGGAACTACGAGGACATGGATCGCCGGGACGGGATCGATGCAGAGGCAGCTAGTCACCCCAAAACGCGAGAGTATGTTTGAAAACGGAAAGAGCCAAGGCCAAATGCACATACTGCGTCTTACTTCCCGCTTGACGAGCCCGGTTTCAACGCAAGACAAGTCGATCAGAACGAACGGAAGGAGGAAAGACGGAGAGAGAAAGCGGGCTGGAACGGACTGGGCTGAACGAAGCTGTCGCTGTTGCTGTCGCTGTTCCAACTTGCCTCACCTTGCATGGCGCCGATGCGAATCAGGAGCATGCCCTCACTCATCTTGCCAGGTGAACGAACTATGGGAGCCCAATCATACAGTGACAACTCCTCACTTCGATTGACCAAGCAACACCTCGAGGCATGACCGTGTTACTTTGCCTGCGTCAGGGCTAGACTCTGTGTGTATGTGTGTCCCTGTTGCCAGGGCCATCGGTTGATTGCTCCCATGGGCAAACCCGCAACCATCCCTCCTACCTTGCCATCATTCCTACCTTGCCTCGACCTCACCTCTACTTTGTCACGTTTCCGCTGCAACCTTGTATTGCCACGGCAGGCCGCACGTCTGCGTCAAAAGAGATTGTCTGGGATTCCGCAGGTCTGGGGCCTTCCCGCCCCCACCAGCGTCTAGCTGGCATAGATGGAAGACATCGTCGAAGACAAATCAAAGACCGGACGCCTGGGTCCGGGACCCGAGTGTGGCTCTGGAATGCGGGCCAGCCCAAGTCGGATTACGGTATCCTGGGATGTTTGGGATGCCCGTAGGTAGCGAGAGAGAAAGAGAAGGAGAGAGCCACTGGGGGAAGAGTGAGGGAAGTATGCCGCACGGCACGCTGCAGCCAGCTTCTCGGGTAGCCGCATTGCATTAGAGGTCAGATCTGGACAATGCTGGCAGAAGAGCAATGTTTGCTGGGTTTCGCGTGGATTACGGCGTTGCCTGCGTGCTGTGTGTGCAAGCTACCTATCATTGACTGCCAGTTTGTACCCGCCCTGGCGCGGTGCATCAGTTTGCTTGCGCCATCTCGACAAGACTTGAGGCGGTGGTCAAAGACGGCAAAGGCTGCTTCCTGTATAGCCACCGGAGACAGCTGCACAAGGAGACTAATGGAGTACGAGATTCGTGTTTCCGGGCAGGTCGAAGATGGGAAAATGTAAAGCTATCTGGCTGTGGAGTAAACCGCCCATGTGGGAGTGCTAGGTAGGCAAGTAGATTGGTACACTGAGTTGCGTTGGGAGCGTTCGAAATTAAATAACGCGTCTGTGCGTAAATAGGAAATGCATGCTAGTCCGAATTGACCACTTTTTTGCTAGCAGAATCACAAATTGTGGACCTGTTAGCATTTAAATACCTTAACGTTGCTGTTACTGTTGCTAGCCTGCTACTTAAATTAAAGCTATTTAGACCCTATATAAACTACTATTTAGTACTAATTGTTAACTTACCCTATTGTTACTGTTTATAACTTGATGCTGTCTTAAAACGCGACGCAGACCTTAGAGGAGGCGTATGTAAGCACTAGAAAGCTGTTTGAGATTATAATTAGTATACAAAGCCTATAAAGCCTGCAAAGCCTACAATACCCTTATCCTTATTATCTCTATTATATCTATTACTACTACTAGCTAATTAAACTAAATATTAGGCTGTTAATTAAATATTAGACTGTTAATTAAATATAATACTAATAATAGCGCTAACGCTAGATAAGGATAAGTAAAGGAAGATAGCGTAGATATTAACGTTAATAGAGAAGATAAATAATAAGGTAGCTACTTAGATAAAGT
>PUHP01001509.1:0-10919 GCA_006783085.1 Colletotrichum shisoi | reverse complement strand
GGACGGCGAGCAGGATGGGATGGTCGCAGAATGGGTAGCAAAAATAAAAAATAAAAAATAAAAAATTGATTATCGATAAGCTGATAGCACGATAAGCTGAGATAAGCAGGAGGACCCTGCGCTAAGCTTATTTCGGCCGATGTCCCCTTCCCTCCTTCCCCGCCGTCCGCCGCCCGCCGCCCGCTGGCCGCTGGCCGCTGGCCGCCCCGTTCCAGAACCGGAGCTCTTGCCCCACTCGGTCTTTTCCAGTTTCTCCCTCCGCCTCCCCCGCCTCTCCCCCGTCCCAAGCCTTCTTTACTGTCTTCACTACCCATCTCCCCCCCCCCTTCTGACCCCCATTGCCAACTGTCACTCGTGGCCGAGACATGCCAATTTGACATGTTGCATGATCCCCTGGCAAAAGTGAATCCCAATGAGGAGCTTCGTCAGCTTATGATGCTTATTCGAGCGGCATGCTTTCGACCCATCCATCCTCAAACGCCCAACCGACCCAGACGGTCTCGCTACGGAATGGGAGAGGCTGGATCGCCATAGTTCTGTCCCGTTAAGTCCTGGAACTGGACACGGTACGAACCTATCAGATCTTCTCTCCAAAGGACTCAAGCGAGGTCCAAGAGCATGCCGTCGGCAGGCCGCGGCCGGGATGCCAGCCAATGGTTCTCTGGGCGTCAGCAAGACGGCCCAACCCTGCAAACTGCAACGGGAGCCAAGGCAAACCCGCAGTTCTTCGAGGCATTTCCACGGCCATTTTTCTGCAGCGCTCAGCTATCGATGGGCGCACACAGATCCGCCGTCCGACCATGCAAGGTTGCAGGATGCCGCCAATGGGCCCTTGGACGGTGCCACACGAGGGTGGGCGACCGACCGGCTGTCTATCTACACCAGAGGTCCGGCGGAAGAGCCCATCACCCTGCAGGGCCGCCCGTTCGGTCAGGGTCCACCCATTGGCGATGTCCCCCGTCACACAGCTGACTGCGGCGTTGACCCTTGTTCCTGTTCGTCCTGATAGCTGCCCACGTTGCATGTCGACATTGGCAAAGGCGGTGCCCCGCGAGGTGGGATGGGAGAACGATGGGCAGGGGAAGAGGGGGGGGCGATATAAGTAAGGTGAGAAGAAACGACAGCAGCCTTCACCATGGCCGAGTGGTTCTTGTGCCGCCGCTGCTCTCGACTTCACACGTACACACCCTGACGAACCCGCCGTCCGAAAAAACTAGCTCCATCATGGCGAGCTGCCAGGTGCAGGGCGAACCCGAGCTCTACGGGTTGGGCATCCGAGTCGCCTTCTACATCCAGTGGTTCGGTGCCATCGTCGTGGAATACCCCGAGGTGGCCGACCTGCCCGACATGCGCCTCGTCGGCCTCCTGTTCTCGGCCGCCGCCTTCGTCGGCCTCGTCATCCGGCTGTCCGTGGCAGCAGCGCTGCAGCCCGCCGACATCTACATTGTCCTCCTCCTGGCCATGGGCATCTACCTCCCCCTCGTACCGCTGTACGCGTGGAAGGCACTGACCGGCTTCAACCCCTACTGGGACCCGTTCCGGTGGTCGAACGAGCCGAGCCGCGCCTTCAGGGGGCTCGACTTCACCCTGCTCCTGGCGACAACCTCGCTGGCCATCTGGTACTGGTGCTCTTTCGTACCAGAGAACGCTTGCTCTTCGGGCCAGTACGGCTTTCTCTTCAGCCGCGTGAGCTTGGGGAACAAGGGCTTCATCGCCTCCAACGCCATCATGTACTTCGTTATCCTGCTTGTCTGCTTGCTCGTCCTCCTGCTCATGGTCGGTTGGAGAGTGCCCTTTTGGCGCGAGAGACGGAAGAAGCGTCGGGTCAAGTAAGCTTCATTCTTCTCATCTTTTTTCTCTCCGTATTTCTTTCCCTTTTTCCGAACCAGCATGCATCATGAGCAGCAGACACTGACGGCCCTCCCCCACTGCAGGAAATCGCACGTCATAGTGGTGAAGGAGCTCAGGACGCTGAGCAACATCGCCGTCGCCGCGACCCTGACGGCCGCTGTCGAGCTCACCGTCTCGTGGAACGACATCACAAGCGCGAACTACGTGTCCGACGTCGCCCAGGTCCTCCCGCTCCTCGTCAGCGTGGGTTTCCCGGTGCGGGTCTTATTTCTGCACTTCGCGGGCGTGGACGGGGAGCCGGAGTCGTCTGATGAGGACAGCGACGAAGGGTCCCGTAGCTACACGACGGAGTCGCCGGGCGGATTGCCTCCGGCGCCGCCGCCGGCCCATGCGCGGGGGTAGAAAAAGGATGGCTTTCGGGAGGTAGTGGCTTGCGGCTGAGGGCGTATTGATTCACGGCAGGTTATGATGCTTGAGATTAATGAGATTATCTTACTATGAACGAAACTACGACAAGTGCAAAACGCGGAGCCACCGAGGCCTGTGTAATCGACGGGGGCTCAACAACAGGTTGTCGTTCAAATTGAACCCGTCGAGTCTTGCCGTTGCTGTCGGTAGAATGGAGGCCCTGAACTATGCAAAAGGTGAAGCCAAAATGACTTGTAGGAATGAACTTCTCGGTAGACATAAAGAGAGTTGCGCGGCTTCGCACAGAAGATGCACTCCCATCTCATCGTAGAGGTAGCCTTGAAGGCTTCTGTATCCCTTTGAAAAGCTCAGTACTTCGGGCTTCAAGCACCTCGCCAGACCTGAGGTTCCTTCAATCGCAACACTGTGACTTGTGGTTTACACAACCGTAAGGATTACTGGGGTCACTGGGTTTTGTTTGCGCAGCAGCACGTGACATGTATGCATGGAACTGTCAAGAATGAACGCGGGTGGAAGCGCATCCGAAGCGAGGGGGTTGAGCTGCCATCTCTTTCTTCATTCGCCCCGACCGAGACCACGCTTCAATGGCTCGACGGCGATTGAATGAGTATCGAGCGGAAGTATTCTTGACGCTGTTCGTTCCCCTTGGCCTAGACGACAACGGTCGGGAAATGCACAGAGAGAGAGAGAGAGAGATCCTTCATGCCACAATCGTCACGCACGCCTGGAACCCACTGTCTAATCTTACCGCATCCCGAGAGCAGCGACAGAAGCAACAGTCGTACCACCAGCAGCACGCGCATGCGTTGGCATGGAGTGCGCGGGGATGATGCGTCGACCGCAAGTCTCCGAAGACATGCCGAAGGCCCGACCGACGGCTGGTCCGTCGGGTCCTCAGCCGGGAAGGTTCGGCTCATCTACCGTCGAGCGGTCGTCGGGGGGGGGGGAGGCGGGGGTGGACAAAAAGGGCAGCCAGTGTAGTATGACTCAGCACTTCTCCTCACCTAAGGAAACGGGGGAAGGGGAAACGCGGCTTTGCGTCTCGCCCCTCGTTCTCCTCTTCGCTGGAATCGTAGTGTCCAGTCGTGGCGCCTGCATGAGAATCGCCGGGTTGGATCCTTGCGGGAGTGATCCCGAGGTCAGCTTTGCCCCGCACCTGTAAGAGTCTCAACGACGGAGCGGGCTTGGGGGCCTCGCAGTCACGTCGTCGTCGTCGTCGTCGTCGTCGTCACGCCGTCACCAGTGCAAACCTCCCACTCCTATCCGGTCGTCCGTCTCCCATCTCGAACGCCAATTTCCAACGCACTTGCAATGAGTACATGAGTACAGCAGGAATAGAAAGAATACTTGGCAGGACAATGTCGTTATTTCTGGCATTTTCGTCTCTGTCGGGGTCGCTGATAAGCTGGCCACTAAAAACTAACTGGTATTTTCACACTGACGAACAACCCTGCCTTCCAATCAAGCCTTTCTGATAAGATGGGGGGGGGGGAGAAAGACCTGGTTCGCGGCAGCGTCGGCCTTCATGTCGCGATCGTTGTCGTCGCCGCCGTCGCGGTCGGTCGCCATCGCGGTGGGGAGCTTTCATCCATACAAGCCCTGAGATAAAACCATGATTTCCTTCCCGAAACTCCGAGGGGGTTGTTATGTTTTTTGGTTTGAAAAGTTGGTCAAAATCGAAAAATTCGTGTCTGGCGGTTTCCCTCTCGTCTCAGCCGCCCGCTGGCCTTCTTTCACTAAGCCTCCACCCATTCACGGGCGTAACATCCCCTCTGCACTTTCTTTAAAAAACCCGAACTCCGGTAACGTGTAACGAAAGGGAAAGACGGATGCGTTTATGCGGAGGCGGCGGACTCGGTCTTGGCCTCGGTACCAGCCAGGTTGGTGGGCTTCGCGTTGGGGTTCTTGGTGTAGTAGTCCGAGATGGCGGCCTTGATGGCGTCCTCGGCGAGCATGCTGCAGTGCAGCTGGGAAGGGGTCAGCGACATGTACGACGCAGCGGACGCTTGGGGTAAAGAGGACGACGTACCTTGACGGGGGGGAGCTTGAGCTCTTGGGCGATCTCCGTGTTCTTGACACGGCCAGCCTGCTCCAGGCTTTATAGACAGTCAGCGTCAAAAACAACAGAGAAACGTATGGAGATAAGGAGGGTTGACTCACGTCATGCCGCGAACGAGCTCGGTCAGGTAGCTGGAAGAGGCGATGGCGGAACCGCAGCCGAAAGTCTTGAACTTGACATCGGAAATGGTGTTGGTCTTGGGGTCGACGCGGATGTTGAGCCTGTGTCAAGTTTGTCAGCGCATGTTCACTTTAGAAGATGCGAAGTGCCCCGAAGTTGGTATCGCGAGTCGACCGGTTGCATGCTTTCAAGTCATCAACCAGCGAGTGCGGACACCATGCCACATCCGACTCGAGTGTTCGACCAGCGATATTGCGACATTCGGGCAATCCGTCGGGAGGGAGGAAGATTCTCTCGTCTTACTTCATGACGTCGCCGCAAGCAGGCGCACCGACGAGACCCTGGCCGACATCCTGGTCGCCCTTGGGCATGGAGCCAACGTTGCGAGGACGGGAGTAGCTGTGCACGGCGAGTTAGCACCGCTCGTTCGCCTTCCAAGTGGGATATCCGGGGGGTTGCGTACTGGTCGAGGACCTTCTCGTGGTAGGCCCTCGTCGCGCCGACGGAGACGGCAGGCGCAAGCTGGCGGGCGGGGAGGGTGGAAGGGCGGACAGAGGTCGCAAGGACCCTGCGGGAGGCGACGCGGAGCGATCTGGAGAACATTTTGTGATCGGTCGGGGTTTTGGCGTGGGTCGGTGGTTTTTAGGGGAGCTGTAGGCGGTCAGGTGTCGAGAATGAAGCTTCGTCGTAGACACGAGTGAAGTCGCAAAGGTCGAAATGGGGTATCTTTCTGGAGTCGAGATGGAGATGGCGACAAAAAGTAGTCGATATAGAAGTTTGCGTGAAGGGTGGGAAAAGATCACAGGTGTTTGGGGGAGGAGAAGCAGAGGGAGAGGCGAAGATTCCGCTGGGAACTAATGGAAATTGTTTTTGGAGCCGGGATGCGGGACTTGTGACGGAGCAGGCAGTCCTAGTCCTCCATGGGCGATCTCGGTGGTAGCAGAAGAGCCGGGCTGGCCAATGGGGGCCTTCAATGACCATGCATTAAGTCATGGAGTTTCCAGCCAGTGCAGCGATAGCTCGGCGCCTCGGAGAAGACAAAATTTCGCCCTCCACACGCCGAGGGAGGGGGGGGCACTGGGCACTGAACACTGGGGGGTCAGCGGACAGTGAACAGTGAACAGTGAACACTGGGCTTCTTCTCTGGCTGGCTGCCACTTTGACGCGGCAGCTGCATCCGTTATCTGATCCACTTACGGCCCGTTCAGAGTATCCGATTGGAGGAGGAGGAGGAGGAGAAAAGAGGAGACAGGGAATATTGTACTCCCTCGGCTTAGCGTTGCAGCCAGTCTTATCGCCTCCCCGAGACCGGTACCAGCTGGTCGGGGCGGGATTTGCAGCTGCGGTGGGCATTTGCTGGGGCGTCAACAATTTGTCGTCGTTGTCGCTAATGCTAGCGAAAGAGATGCAATCTGATTAGATACGCAGCGCATCTGCGTCGTCGCTGCCTCTTACGTACATGTCCGTCCCCTGTCCGGTAGCTAAGTCCGGGGAAACTGCTTACAGTGATACATCAGCATAAGACCACACCTTGCAAATGCAGTAATTGATATTGATAGCACGGAGATAAACATAAGAGGCAAACAGGCATGTAAACAAAACCATCATCATCGCATTACCCTCCAACTTGTGTGTACAGAGTACTAACTTAGTAAACTTGGTAACCCCACTTTACTACGTAATTGCTAAAATCGCAAGGTGCACACCACACTGTGCTCCTCTCTAAGCTGAGCTAAGGCACAGGAAGCTGTCAAACTTCTAGGGCACCAGGTCCCTGTAACCATGCTGGGAACCCTTTGATACCTAAACTTCCAACTGATACCTAGAAAACTGTGATCTACAGCCACTACCACCACCGCGGGGCAGTTCTCCTTGTGCATAGTGCAGTGCAGCACCAACCCCTCCTCCTTACTCCTTGTGCACAACCAACTTTCTGCATCAGCTTGAGCTTGGACACACAACAACCGTTCTTGCCTTTTGCCTTTGCCTTTGCTGCGCTCACATCGGCTTCATCCCTCCTGCATATCCCTCTCACCCCTCCACAAGGCTAAGCTTGGCCACACTCGAAACCAATACACTGACTGACCTCACCGTCTCTCCTCTCCTATCTACCTTACAAACACAACACACACACACACCTCTACCAGCAACCCCCTCTTACCATCACATCAAGAAAACAAAACACACGCCTCAAGAACCACGTGAACATGGCGTGTCCGCACCTTGAATCTATAGGTTTAGGTAAGTAAACCCCTAATAGAATCCCTTTATATCCTACTACCCTACCTCCTACCTACCTACTTTTGGGCGAACACCCTAGAGCTTCTAGCCGACTAACTTCTTGAAGCGCTGCAGCCGCCGGCGCCCTTCCACTCCGTCTATCGGGAAGACTGCACCCAGTGCTTCGACTCCATCGTATGTTGGGTCTTTTGACCATCCACACTGCTACCGCCCGCTACTGCCACTCTTTTCTAACTACTTGAACCATCAGGACGACCCTACTGGTGTCGATGTCTGCCTCCAGTGCTTCAACGGCGGTTGCGCCGGCGACCGCAACCATGCTCAGCTCCATAAACAGCTCTGGAGCCACCCCCTCGTCCTCAACATCCGCCGTACTCGCAAGGTTGTCGTCCGTGACGAGCCCCCCTTGAAGATGTCCAAGCTTGCCATCGCCGCCGAGACCGAGGCCGACCGATACGATACCAAGACCACCGTCAAGTGTCTCGACTGCAATAAGGACCTCGACCAGTCTAGCGACGCGCTTGCGCCCATCGTCGATGGCATCCTCAAGGCCAACACCTTCTCGCGCAAGGAGGAGGTCAAGGCCTGGGAGCAGGAGCTGACCAGCTGCGAGCACATCCTCCTGATGCAACAAGCCGAATCCCGAGCGATCCAGTCCGGCGACCTCGGGCACTGCTCCGCCTGCGACTTGCACGAGAACCTGTGGCTTTGTCTGGAGTGCGGGAACCTGGGCTGTGGACGGAAGCAAATGGGCGGCGTTGACGGCAACTCGCACGCGCTCGCCCACTCCGATCAGTCCGGCCATGGCGTCGCCGTCAAGCTGGGATCCATCACCCCCGAGGGAACAGCCGACGTTTACTGCTACAAGTGCGATGAGGAGCGCATCGACGGAGACCTCGGCCAGCACCTCGCACACTGGGGCATCAACCTGGCGAACCAGCAGAAGACGGAGAAGAGCTTGACCGAGATGCAGATCGAGCAGAATCTGCGCTGGGACTTCAGCATGACGACCGAGGACGGCAAAGAACTGAAGCCCCTGTTCGGTGCCGGCCTGACGGGCCTCAAAAACCTGGGCAACAGCTGCTACCTCGCCAGCATTGTCCAGTGTCTCTTCGACACCCCCGCCTTCAAGAACCGCTACTACCTGCCCGACCGCGACCTTCCCCACGTCCAGGAGCCCGCCGCCGACTTGGAGACCCAACTTCGCAAGATGGCCGACGGCCTGCTCTCCGGCCGGTACTCGAAGCCCGACTCGGACGTTGTCGCCTCCGAACACTCTCCCGAAATCTCGCATCAGAAGGGCTTGGCCCCGGCCATGCTGAAGCACCTGATCGGCAGAGGCCACGCCGAGTTCTCGACCATGCGCCAGCAGGACGCTTTCGAGTTGCTGCAGCACATCTTCAAGCTCGTCTCCCGCTCTCAACATCCCTCGGGCCTCGGCGACCCTACCCAGCCTTTCCGGTTCACTCTGGAGCAGCGCCTGCAGTGTCTCGGCTGCAAGAAGGTGCGGTATTCGACCAACGAGCAGGACAACATCTTCATCGACGTGCCTCTGGAGAAGGAGCCGGTCGCCGAGGGTGCCGAGGCGCAGGCGGACGCATACAAAGCCGTAACCCTGAGGGAGTGTCTCGACAACTTCACGGCCGAGGAGGTGGTCGAGCTGACGTGCTCTGCTTGCGGCAGCAAGGACGGCTACACGAAGCGCTCCCTATTCAAGACTCTGCCCGAGAACCTGGTTGTCAATGCCAGGAAGATGGCCGTCATCAACTGGGTACCCGTCAAGATTGACGTTCCCGTCATCGTCCCCGACGAACCCTTCCTCCTGGACGACTACCTCTCGAAGGGACTGCAAGCTTCGGAAGAGGCGCTCCCCGAAGAGCCAGAGAACAGCGCTCCGGCGTTTGTCGCGAACCCGGAGGCCGTCAGCCAGCTCGAAGCCATGGGTTTCGGCCGCAACCGTTGCGACCGGGCCCTGCATGCCACTGGTAACTCGGACGCCAACGCGGCCATGGAGTGGCTGTTCGCACACATGGAGGACCCCGATATTGACGATCCTCTTGTCCTGAGCGGCGGCGCTGCATCAGGTGGTGGTGCCGGCTCAGACGACCCGGAGAAGATTGAGACGCTGGGTGCCATGGGTTTCTCTGTGCCCCAGGCGAAGAAGGCTCTTCGCGAGACCAGCGGCGACATGGAGCGCGCCGTCGAGTGGCTCTTCAGCCACCCGGAGGACCAAGGCGTCTTTGACGATGACGCCACAGCCGGCGCATCCGAGCCTGTCGGTCCCACGGCCGAGGCCGGCAGTGCGGCGACGCCTGCCAAATACCAGCTCCAGTCCATTGCCTGCCATAAGGGTACCAGTATTCACGCCGGGTATGTACACCGCAAGTCCACACGGCATCACATCCGACGTATTACTGACAGACACGCAGACACTACGTCGCCTTCATCCGCAAGGAGATCGATGGCCGTCCCCAGTGGGTCCTGTTCAACGACGAGAAGGTGGTCGAGGCGGGTGAGATTGAAGAGATGAGAAAGTTTGCCTACGTATACTTCTTCAAGCGGGTTTAGTTGGTTGCAGTCACAAAGTACAAGGCGTTTTTAGAGGGGTACGGGGGGGGAAGGAGTAACGACGAACGAAAAAGAAGACAGCCACGCCGCAAGTCCTGAGCTTACTGACCATGACGGGTGGGCGGACGGACGGACGGGGGGGGTTGCGATCCGGGTTTGCATGAGTCAATGATTGAAGGGAAGAAGAAGACGAAGCATTATAGCATGGGCGGGGCGACAAGGCGGTACACGCTGTGTAGAAGACAACAACAAGGCATTATTGCGTGTCGGTGTAGAAAAAAGGGGAAATGAAGGCCATTTAAGCCGTGAGATTACAGATGATGATGATGATGATGATGATGATGATACCTATGTGCTTTTCCACATAGCACACGACCGACTGTCCAATTCGAGCCCGTGGCGCACCCTTTTTCCTTTTTTTTTGTGCCAGCAACAAGTCGGATTGAGAAAACCATAACGCCCAGACGCCCCCCGACGCCATCCCTTCTTGCCCCCCCAGTGATTTGTCCACTTGCCAAGTGCCCTGAGATTGTCCCGTGTATCGCCTCGATTTGGGCTCACGCGGCGGCTCGGTATCACCCCTGCCTGACGTCCGCCCACTGACGTCCCACTCAACATCCGTACACTGTCCTTGTCCTCGTGCTGTTGTCGTTTGACGGATACCGCGGCGGCCGGCGCCTCATTCGGCGAGGCGGTAGCTGACGAGGGTGTCGACGCGGTGGTTGCTGGTGCTGAAGCCGCGCAGCTGGACGCGCTCGCCGTTGGCGATCTCCTTGGCGTCGCTGTCGCCCCACTCGACGGGCACCTCGGAGTCGGCGTCGGCGTAGACGAGGACGTTGAAGGTGCAGTCGCCGCTGAGCTGGGGCAGGAAGGTGACGGAGGCGGTGATCTGGCGGAAGATGGCGGCGATCTCGGACTGGATCTCCTGTTCCGTCTTTTCGGGGGCGGCGTCGGCGTCGGCGTCGGCTTCCGTGGCGGCGTCGTTTTCTTGGTCCGGCCTGCTGGCGGCGGTGGCGGCGGCGGCGGCGGACGAGGAGGGCTTGGAGGCGGGTTTGGACGACTTGGACGACTTGGCCGCCTTGCCGAAGATCTCGACGTCGAACTGCCAGCGCTCGACGTGCTCGCCCGTGTCCTTGTCGGTGATGACGATGACGAGCTTGGAGATCTTGCCGCGGAGCATCCAGCGGTCGAGCTGGCCCATGATCTTCTTGATGTAGGCTCGGACCTGGTCGTCCGAGGAGACTGGCGGCTGGTCAGTATTTTGGGGGGGACCGGCGGGGTGGGGAGGGTATGGGATCGCGGGGGCGGTTCGAACCTAGCATGTTGAGGCCATACTTCTTGACGCTGAGCGGGATCGTGTCAGTGAGTGTTGCGAATCGTCCCTGTAGGCCAGGGGAGGGGAGGGGAGGGGGGGATGACTTACGCCGAGAAGTCCTCTGCGGGATAGACGCCTCGTTGGAAGCTGGCGAGGGGGGGTCAGTTTGTGGGCGCATATTCGTGGAGGGGGGATTGGGGTTCCTACAGGATCGTGTGTATCGAGTATTGGAACTGAGAAAGCGGCATCGACCGTTAGCTTGTTGTCGTCGCACTTGGGGACTGGAGAATGAAGACAGTCCATCTCGCGAACCTGGTTCTCGCCATTTGTTACCTC